>ONZH01013619.1:0-12792 GCA_900303285.1 Rhinella marina
TCCTGTGGTGTCTATTATCAGAAACATGTAAACACCTTTGTACGTGTCTGCATGATACATATGAACTCTGCGTATGGCGCCTTATCGGAACAGAGCGGTTGTTCTTTTCACCTGATTCGCTTCATTGCCATGATTGATGTAAAATATGAAAATCGGACATCGCATAGTACAACACCTTTCTAACAAAGCTAGAACCAGCCCTGTACCTCACATGGGACCAGAGATCTCCACATTCATTGCTCTGCTAGATTTATATGAAGCTGGCAGCTCAAGGGGAAGTGTCTTTTCTGCTGCAGCTCAGGGGGCGTGCCCATGCGCCCCCCTATCACAGCTCAGGGGGCGTGCCCATGCTCCCCCTATCACACAGCTCAGGAGGCAGATGAAGGATGAAACTGAGCATGTGCGGCCTTCTCAGTGAGCAGGACAAAGAAATAAGAAAAAAACAAGCAGCAGGTGGCGCTATACAGATAGATTTTATTAAATAATTGGCTATACAACATTTGTAATTACATACAATTACATAAGTATTCAGTTCCAGGTGCTGGTTTTAAAATTGTTAAATATTTTTTGTGTGGGACAGTCCTGTTAATTGTCAGGATGACATGAGACACATCTGACTGCATGCGCCGTAACAATCCACTGTGGAACTATTATTTACAGCATAATTGCAATATTGCAGAATTTCTACTGGCCGGTAATATTGACTGTATCGGCCAATCAGCATCCCGGATCCGTATCTACACCCCATCCCCCCATAGATGCTGATCTATTGCAATGTTGCTGGATGTAGTATTGGTGTTGCATACAGTTATGGTTCCAAGTTTGACATTTTCATTTTCAGGTTGCGTTTTCTCTCTATCAGATACATTATACATGTATAAATGTGTTTTCTAACCTCACCCATCCAAATGTGTTTTTTATATTGCAGGTTCTGCATGCTGTTTTGTGTCATCACTCTCCCCCTTTGTGTCTCAATGTACATTTACATTTTATTTCACGTTCCTCTAAATCAGGGGTGCACAACCTGCGGCCCGGGGGCCACATGCGGCCCTTGATACCATTCTGTACAGCCCCCAACCATCTGGTAACAGACATGTATGTTTATGTCTTGTGGCTGCTCATATGTATTTTCCATGTATTTCTCCCATTAGATGGGAGTCCTGGAACTGTAGCTAGACATTAATGGTATACACTGTGTGTTCAATCTGCCATAAATACAGTATTTCAGTTGTTAATACCCCTTTAAATTTTATTTTCAGCCCTTGACATTGGTTCAGTCAGACAATGTGGCCCCCAACCAGAAAAACGTTGTGCACCCCTGCTCTAAATTAACCTACAGTAAGCAACTCGGCAGAGGTTGTCTGTGATCTAAAGGTGGCCATACACATTTGTTAGCTGTCGTCCGACACCTCTCTCTGCTGACTCCCTCGCGCCTCCTCCATACATGATCAGTTCACCTGAACGTGTATGTGAATTCAATGAGAGAGGGTAGAACAAGAGGCTCGGGTGAAAATACTTCACCTCATCCGCCGGGAACTCCCCACAATCATTAGACTGTCCGTCTTATCTGCTGTTCTTGACAGGTTCAGCCGAGAATTTGCCGATGTGTATGGGGCCCTTAAAGGCTATGTACATCTTTAGGGAGCAATTCTTTCATTATTGCATTGTGCACATTTTGAGCTAAAAATCTTTTTTTTAATTGGTCTTTATTAAAAATGATGAGCCGTTTTCCCTGCACAGCTTTGAGTTTATCTACTAGCAGGATCTATATTTTCTCTCTGCTCCGTCAGACAGGGAGCTGATGGGCTCCTGATCTCTGCCCTTATAAAAACTCATTAAAGGGGTTTTCTGGGATTTTACTACTGATAATCAGTATCTGATTGGTGGGAGTCCGACATCCGAGATCCCCGCCGATCAGCTGTTTGAGAAGGCACTGGTGCTCCTGTGAGTGCCGCACCCTTCTCTTAGCTTTTCCTAGGCCAGTGAGATCGGTCACATTCATCGGTCACATGACCTAGAACGGCTCAGCCTCATTCAAGTGGATGGAGCTGAGTGTGATACCAAGCATGGCCACTATACAATGTATGGCGCTGTGCTTGGTGAGCTGAGAGAAGGTAGCAGCGTTCACAGGAGTGTCCATGCCTTCTCAAACAGCTGATCGGTGGTGGTCCAGAGTGTCAGACCCCCAGCGATCAGATACTGATGACCTATGCTGAGGTTAGGGCATCAGGTGTAAAATCCCAGAAAACCCCTTTAAAGGTCAATCTCATAAGACCCTGTTCCCCTGCCGAGAGGCAGCCGGAGCTAAAGTGCAACATGTTGTATTTCCCCCCCTCTCAGCAGGGGTTGCCATGCTGCGGCTGGATCCGCGGCCCACCCCCATTATTACAGTGAATGGGGCCGGATGGTAGTTCCGGCCCTACACGTGCACCTGCGGCAGCACGGATCCGGCGGGCTGTTCACCCACCGTAACAGCCTGCCGGAGTCCCCTGCTGCAGGTGTGAACGGGGCCTTAGAATGTGGCTTAAAGGGTTTCTGCAGTTTTTAAAAACTGATGATCTATCCTCTGGATAGATCATCAGCATCTGATCGGCGGGGTCCGACACCAAGGGCCCCCGCCGATCAGCTGTTTGAGAAGGCAGCGGCGCTGCAGGAGCGCTACAGCCTTCTCTGTGTTTACCGCAGGCCAGTGACGTCACGACTAGTATCACTGGCCTGGGCGGGGCTAAGCTCCATTCATGTGAACAGAGCTTAGCCCCGCCCAGGCCAGTGATACTAGTCGTGACGTCACTGGGCCTGCGGTAAACACTGAGAAGGCAACGGCGCTCCTGCAGCGCCGCTGCCTTCTCAAACAGCTGATCGGCGGGGGTGTTGGACGGCCGCCGATCAGATGCTGATGATCTATCCAGAGGATAGATCATCAGTTTTTAAAAACTGCAGAACCCCTTTAAATAAGTGTTTGACCTTTTAGTAATTTAGAGATAAGGGTTATTGGACGAGGGACACAAAGTAAAGAGTGAAAGTGCCATTCCCACAGCTAGGAAAACGGTTAACCCTTTGTGAGAGAATGGTTCTATATTTTTTAATAAAGACCATTTGAAAAAATGATGATTAACCCAAAATGAGTAAAATGCAATCATAAAAAAAAAATAGTTGTCCCCAAAGGTGTACATTGCCCTTAAGTCAGTGACTCACTAGCTGTAACCTCTGAGGCCCTCTCTTTATTGATGTGGCCCACAGTCTGAGATCATGAGGACAGTACTGTGTGTGTATGGGCACCGAGAATAATGTGCGTGCTCCGGTAGAGCGTCCCACAAGATGTCACCTTATCCATTCTCCCAGCTGGAGCTGGATGCATGTTGTTTTATATCCGGACCCCTCCACTATTAATGTCTCCTCCTTGGAGCTGCCTTGCATGTGGGTTTCATCAGTAGTTTGTTCCCAGGATTGTAGCCATGTTGCTGAGATTTGCATTCTTCACCTTTCATGCCATTAAATACCTGCCGTGTAGCTGGAGAAGAAGGGTCTGTCCTTGTGTCTTCACGCTGACTTGTAAAATGTTCTCTGTTGGAGGAGGTATTTGTCACCTTTACCTTGGAAGGAGGCCTCAGTATAGCCTAACTCCTTTAAAAAGTACTGCTAGAAGTGTAAAGGCTATGAACACCTTCTGCTACGTTTTTTTATTGTTGTGTTTTTTACTCCTTTTGGGCTAAATACAAAAACCTACAGCCCAAGGACATTGCGGTCCCAATTGCACAGGCACTATCCGTGCCGCTGCTGTGACAGATCCAGACCCATTCAACTTGAATGGCTCCGTGATCCGTTCGCACTGCAAAAAAATAGAACTCTGACTGGCACGAGGCCTTTAAGGGCTATTCCCATCATAGACGATGGGGACTTATCGCTAGGATATGCCCCCATTGTCTGATAGGTGTGGGTACCACCGCTGGGACCTGCACCTATATCGAGAAACAGAGCGGGGAGTGCTATGCCTGGCAGACCCCGGGGTCCGGCCACCACCAGGCGCAGCTCCTTGCTGCTCCCATAGAAATGAATGGGAGCGCACTGTGCATGCGCAGCCACTGCTCCCATTCATTTCTATGGAGACGACGGAAATAGCCAAGCCACTGCTTGGCTATTTTTGCCGGCCGCATAGAAATGAATGGAGGGCGGCTGCGCATGCGCAGTGCGCCCTCCTTCACTTTGAGGGCTCAGTTCTCGATATAGGTGCAGGTTCCAGCAGTGGGATCCGCACCTATAAGACAAAGGGGGCATATCCTAGCGATATGCCCCCATTGTCTATGATAGGAATAACTCTTTAAATTTAACGTAGCTGCAGAATATTCGTTTTTAGTTTTACACGTAGTCCAGTCGGGTTGCTGTTCTGACAGCTCTGTGTGCTCCTTATCTCTGAACTCCTGACAGGTCATAGACACTCGTTATTATAGTTTAAATTCTTATCAAACGGACAACAATATGGCTTAAATGAGTGTTTATGAGCTGTCAGGAGTTCAGAGATAAGGGGTACACCTAGAGCCATCAGAACAGCAACACAACCGAAACTGAGATACTCTGCAGCTAGCATGAGATTTGACTCTTCGGAAAAAAACTGATGAAAGTTTCAGCCCAAAATAATAAGTACAATACCTTTTTATATTTAATTATATCTTAGAGATAATAAAAGTTTCCTCAAAATGCCGTGCACTCTGCATTCTGCATTTTGTGGTGACAGGTTCCCTTTTAAAATGCACATTTTTTTTTATAGTCTTGAAAAATGTCTGTAAAGACTATGGACCTCTTCAGGTTTTTATGATTGTATTTTATTCCTTTTGGGCTAAAAATCATTATTTTTCAATAGGCCTTTATTACAGGGAGATACAGGGTTAAAAATCAGTCTGTAGGCAGTCAGTTGCAGTTTTTTTTTTTTTTTTTTTAATCCCATCATCTGACTGCTCATGTGTAGCTCTTATCTCTGATCCCCTGACCTCATAAACACTCATTATAGCTCAATTCTTATTAAACTCATAACTTAAATAAGTGTTTGAGGTCAGGAGATCAGTGACTACAGCTACACATGAGCTGTCAGATGACAGGATTCAAAGGAAACTGACAGCCTGCAAACTTTTTTTTTTTTTAACCCTGTGTCTCAGAAACAGCTGAACCTTGTTAAGAACGATATATTGAAAAAAATGTTTGTTTGTTTTTTGGGGGGGAGGGGGTATTAATACTATCTGACTACTTTTTCCAGGAACAGCGCCACACTTCTCCAGCGGTTGTGTGTAGTATAACAGCTCAGCGCCATTCACTTCAGTTAAGCTGGACTGCAGTGCCAGACATGACCTGTGGACAGTTGTGGCGCTGTTCTTGGCGGAAAGCAGCCATGGTATTCTGCTCCTGGACAGCGCTTTTAAAGGAACCGTTCTATGAAGCGATCCTAGAGTGATCAACCTATGGTAAATGACAAGCAGCATTTTAAAAAAATACTATATATATGCTATAGTATGAACAGGTAATTCTGCCACGTAAAGTCACCTTGTGTATACGACAGTGTCAGACGTAAAGATCTGGATCTCTCACGGCAGATTTAGTGATGCCTACGATCGGCGCCGCCTGATACTTACTTTGCATGGTTTGTCACACATTCATGTGTTCTACGCAGTCATAACTGTTAACCATCTCACACATTTATTTTTTTCCCCGTTTCCTTTTTATGTCTTTTGCTCCTTTTTGCCTTTTTCTAACTTCTCTCTTCTGTTGTGTGCTCTTTCCCTGTGCGATCAGTAGAATTATTTTCTTCCTGTCTCCATATTCAGGTAGTATCAGTGGCTGAGTACCACCGCAGGATCGATGCGCTAAATACTGAAGAACTGCGTACTCTCTGCAGACGTCTCAAGGTGCCCTCCTTCAGTAGTTTCCCCCATTTCCAGGAAATCAGAATTTCTTGTAGTGAGATGTAGGCTTAGTCTACAGATCCCTGGCAGATCTCACCTCGCAGTCCTCATACTGCAGAATTGAAAAGCTAGATTTGCTTGAAAAAAAATGAATAAATAGTTCTATGGCTCCGTTCACACCAATGCTATTGTAGGGCAAGTATAGCGGAACGGGATTGAAAAGCTCTCTTTTTTTTTTTTTTTTTTTTTTTTCCTAGTTTTTTTCAGTTTAGGTTTCCTGAATCCTAGCAGATCTCTAAATTGGATCTTAACCCCCTAACGGTTTTTCCAGAGTGGAGCTCCAGCAGTGGGAAAATTGGCTGACTGGAGGGGGGAGGGCTGCTTTAGATGCTGCTACCTCCTGAATGGTAGCAGCTAGAAACATGCAACTGATCTTGTTTGAAAGCAGACATTCCGGGCTTTCAGACAATACCAGACAGCAATATGTTCAGGACAGAGAAAGATATCACTGATAGAAATCGGGATGCTGTGAATGCAGCTGAAAATGAAAGTAAAAACAGGTTTTACTCTCGATTATTCCCGACTTGATTTCTAACAGTGATTTCTCCTCTGTTGCTTAGACTTTAGCTGTCATTCTTGTATGAAAGCCTGGACTGTCAGCTTTCATACAAGGCCAGTTGCATGTTTCTAGCTGCTACCATTGAGGAGATATCACCATCTAAAGCAGCCCTGCCCCCTCCAGTTAGCTACTTTCCACACTGCCCGAGCTGGACTCGGGCAAAACGGGTGGATAATGAATCAAATTGGCCTGTCATATATGTCATGGATCCTCTAATCTGAAAGCTATGACACCGGTTTAGGCAGAGTCTTAAAGGGGTCTTCCAAACAATAACTGTTTATCGTCTATCAACCAGATAGGTGATAACTGCTATATTCATGGGGCCCGATTGCTGAATCATTGCCTCCCATCAGCACAACCACAGTTAGGGCTCATGCACACGAACACGTCTGTTCCGTATTTTTTTTTTTTTTTTTTTTTTTTTTTTGTGGCATGTATGTGGAATCATTCTTTTCACTCAGGTCACATAATAACGGAAATGTCTCCGTGTCTGTGCCACAAAAAATACAACATGTCCTGTTATTGTCTGCATTACAGACAAGAATAGGACAGTTCTGTTATGGCTCTGCCGTCCTGTTCTGCAAAATGTGGCTGATATCCATGTTTTGCGGATCCGCAATTTGCGGACTACAAAACATCCGTCTTGTTGTGTGCATGAGCCCTTAGGAGGACTTTGTATGCAGTTGTGGTTGAGGCTGCCTGGCACTGCTTCATACAACTGTACGGGAGTTAAAGGGCATCTGTCAGCAGATTTGTACCTATGACACTGGCTGACCTGTTACATGTGCACTTGGCAACTGAAGACATCTGTGTTGGTCCCATGTACATATGTGCCCGCATTGCTGAGAAAAATGATGTTTTAATATATGCAAATGAGCCTCTAGGAGCAACGGGGGCGTTACCATTACACCTAGAGGTTCTGCTCTCTCTGCAACTGCTGCGGCCTCTGTATTTTGACGGGGCAGGCAGCAAAAATGAGATCATACCTGGCCCTGTCAATGAAAATAAAGAGGGAGCGGAATTTGCAGAGAGAGCAGAGCCTCTAGGTGTAATGGTAACGCCCCCGTTGCTCCTAGAGGCTCATTTGAATATAATAAGACATCATTTTTCTCTGCAATGCGGGCACATATGGACATGGGACCAACACAGATGTCTTCAGCTGCCAAGTGTACATGTAACAGGTCAGCCAGTGTCATAGGTGCAAAACTGCTGACAGATGCCCTTTAAAGGGGTATTGCCATCTCTGACCCCACTGATTCTGAGAATAAAGGGACCGCAGTATTGGTATAGCGCTGCATCCTCTTCTAAGTTTCCCAGCTGTGCTGTAGTCACTGTGCAGAACTGGTCATACTGTAGAAGGATAAATCAGCCACTCGGTTCCCCTCCTGTATATCAGCGCTGGTGTGAACGGAGCCTTAATCTTTTCTCTCTTTCGATTCACTGTTTGCTTCTGCAGTGTCTTTTATTTTTTTGCATTGTGTGCTAGTTTGTCTCTGTTCTTATATGTGTGTCCTGTATCAGACATGGCTTCTTAATGTCTCAGATTTAATTTTTCATGATGAGGAGTGGTGCATGAGTGTCGTGTAGTGTGGGATAATGACCGATAAGCCGACTGATGATGTTCTGTAAGTAGTCATACACTAAGACCTACAGGATGGTGGGATTAATAGCAGTATGTTTCTTAGTTGACCACCCCTGTTGAGTTTGTTGACTTCTAACAGAATTATAGAAAGGCTTTCACAGTTGGGCCGGTGGTGCTGACGCTGTCCTTTGTGTGTTTTGCCCTCTCTGGAATGCACGGCCTTTGTGTTTCGTGTTGAGTGTGATAACAGGCCGGGTATACCAGACTTTATTCTCCAGGCCCCGTATACCAGGCTTTATTCTCCAGGCCCCGTATACCGGGCTTTATTCTCCATGCCCCGTATACCTGGCTTTATTCTCCAGGCCCCCTATACCGGGCTTTATTCTCCAGGCCCCGTATACCAGGCTTTATTCTCCAGGCCCCGTATACCAGGCTTTATTCTCCAGGCCCCGTATACCGGGCTTTATTCTCCAGGCCCCGTATACCGGGCTTTATTCTCCAGGCCCCGTATACCGGGCTTTATTCTCCAGGCCCCGTATACCGGGCTTTACTCTCCAGGCCCCGTATACCGGGCTTTACTCTCCAGGCCCCGTATACCGGGCTTTACTCTCCAGGCCCCGTATACCGGGCTTTATTCTCCAGGCTCCGGTATACCGGGCTTTACTCTCCAGGCCGCCGTAAACCGGGCTTTACTCTCCAGGCCCCGTATACCGGGCTTTACTCTCCAGGCCCCGTATACCGGGCTTTACTCTCCAGGCCCCCGTATACCGGGCTTTACTCTCCAGGCCCCGTATACCGGGCTTTACTCTCCAGGCCCCGTATACCGGGCTTTACTCTCCAGGCCCCGTAAACCGGGCTTTACTCTCCAGGCCCCGTATACCGGGCTTTACTCTCCAGGCCCCGTATACCGGGCTTTACTCTCCAGGCCCCGTATACCGGGCTTTATTCTCCAGGCCCCGTATACCGGGCTTTATTCTCCAGGCCCCGTATACCGGGCTTTACTCTCCAGGCCCCGTATACCGGGCTTTACTCTCCAGGCCCCGTATACCGGGCTTTACTCTCAGGCCCCGTATACCGGGCTTACTCTCCAGGCCCCGTATACCGGGCTTTACTCTCCAGGCCCCGTATACCGGGCTTTACTCTCCAGGCCCCGTATACCGGGCTTTATTCTCCAGGCCCCGTATACCGGGCTTTATTCTCCAGGCCCCGTATACCGGGCTTTATTCTCCAGGCTGGTCAGTCTTTTATATTTGTTGTTGTAACTTTTTTTAGGGTAGATTTATTACATTTGGATGAAGCTCTCCACAAACACTTTTCCTAGATATAATGAGCCTAATGTATGAAAACTGATCTATTTGGGAGAAAAAAGTCTTCTGCATTCACTCTTTTAAACATCCTTTATCTAAGTGATTTGTCATCATGGTACTTGCTGGAGTGCTGGAGGTTAGTCATCACAGCCTCAGATGGTCGGCCATTCCTGTTGAAATAGGCAGTTTTGACCGATTTACCTCTAATTCATATGGCCAGCTGTAAGCTTAGTGCACACAGCGGACGAGCCCTTTCCCAGTAATATACCGCACGCCAGAAATATTCCCCAGTGTGTAACTGACAGAAGGCCTTTATACAGGTATAGAAGGACCTGCCGTGCGGTATACCTTGTAGTGACCACCCTCTGTAAAGGAGAGCACAGTCTGCTAGACGGTCTTTCAGCTTCTGTTGGGTGAATGGGAATATGTAACTTATCCCTTGTATCCCTATTCACACGACCGTATTTTTGGTCCGCGTCTGATCCGCATTTTTTGCGGATTGGATGTGGACCCATTAATTTCTAGGAGGTTGCAAAAATGCGGACAGCACGTTGCTCTGTCTGCACCAGCATGTCCGTTCTGCAGTACCACAAAAAAGATACAACACGTCTTATTCTTGTCTATTTTGTGGACAAGTATAGACACTGTTACACGGCGTCATTCGTATTTTTTGTGGATCCGTGTTTTGCGGACCACAAAATACATACGGTCGTGTGAATGCACCCTTATGTTTGTGAACTGTCAGTTGATCTGTGACCTTGGCTTCTATTCATAGCAAGGATGCTCAACCTGCGGCCCTCCAGTTGTTGTAAAACTACAACTCCCACCATGCCCTGCGGTAGAACGATAGCTGTAGGCTGTCCAGGCATGCTGGGAGTTGTAGTTTTGCAACAGCTGGAGGGCCGCAGCTTGAGTATCCCTGATTTATAAGGTTCACAACTGCCGTTAGACACTACTGACTTACCCAGGTATAAGGCCCCATTCAAACGACCGTGTGAATGGGGCCGTATCTGTTCCGCAATATTGTGGAATAGATGCGGACCCATTCACCTCTATTAGAGCAGATAGCCGGCGCACGGAGCCAGCTCCGTGCCGCGGCTCCGCATAAAAAAATTAAACATGTCCTATACTTGTCTGCAGCAGCAGACAAGTATAGGCATTTTCAATGGGGCGCCCGGCCGTGTGTTCCGAGCGTTGCGGAAGACATGTGCCGGGCGGCACCCGTAGTATTGCGGACCTGCAACAATACGGTCGTCTGAATGAGCCCTAAACCTGACAACGACTAAAGGGTGTATTAGACTGCTGCCGACAAACAATAATTCTGTATGAGGACGAGTGATGGTGTTAGTGAGCACTCCTCCCCATACTGTGGAGGAGATCGATGCATGTAATGGCAGCAGTCTCCTCCGCTGACGAGCAGGCGATTGCCAGAAAGGAACGCTTCCTTCCCAACAATCACCTGCGTAATCTGCTTGTCTAAGGCTACTTTCACACGAGCGGCAGTGGTGTCCGGCAGGCTGCACTCAGCACGGCAAACAGGACTAAAATTACAACATGTCACCAGCCACCTCTCGGCATGTTTGCCGTGCTGCGGCCAGAACTCCGCCCGCCCCCATTATAGTGAATAGGGACGGAGAGTGGTTCCGGCCGCACACCTGCACTAGTGGCAGCACGGCTCCGCTAGTGTGACAGTAGCCGAATACAGCCTTTAGAATCCAACATGGCAGATCAGGTTCTCCACAGATATGTCTTGACCGCCCCACACATTCTATTTAATCTGGGAAGGGGGCAGCAGGTTATACTTAGACGGCTCATGTGCAGTGAGCAGGCAGCTCTAAACTAAATACTGCTCCACCTGCTCGCCTGACGTAGAAAGAGGACTGTGCTTGGCCAAAAATGATTTCCAGCAAGCAGAAGAGCAGTGAGATGTCAGTATGGCTGAGCTGTTAGTGGTCTTCATAGTGGGGAAGTTGGTAGAAATAGTAACAGATTTTTACAACTTGCAACAAAGTTTTTTTTTTTTTTTTTTTTTTTTTGTTCTTCATGAGTTTGTGTGTGTGTGTGTGATTTTTCGCCTTTGTTTTTATTACATTTTTAGTTCCCACTTGGTCTTTCTGATTTATTAAAGTCTGAAGTTTGGTGTGTGACACGTTGACTTCATGGTTTACCGGGATGATGTATTCGCCGTTGATGCTTTGCATGTGGAATGAGAATAATCTCTGTTCTGTAAATGCTCTATTCCAGTATGCTGCATTCCAGAGCACATTACACATGAGCGAGCATGCACAAAACAGCATATGTCCAGCGTTAAAAAAAAAAAAAAATTAAAATATATATATATATATAGTTGCTTTCTTCCAAAAATAGCACCACGCCCATCCACAGGTTGGTTAGGATATTGCAGCTCAGGCCTTCACTTCATTGAAGCTGAGTGTCGGTAGACACAGCGCCATGGACACGAGTGTCGCCGTTTTTGCAAAGCAGATGTATTTCCTAATCCTGGAAAAAAAAAACCTTCTCCACCCTAAGACCTCCTGCACACGACTGCATCTTCCATCCTTGTTCTAGCCGCATTTTTTTTAGCTGATTTACACAGACCCATTCATTTCTACAGGTCCACAAAGAAAGCTGGACAACACACAGACCTCATCCGTCTGCATTGTATGTCCGTTACGCAAATTATAGAACTTGTCCTACTCATTTCTGATGTTGGAGTGAGAACATGCGGATTGCACATAGAAGGTATCTGCATTTTGCTTTCCATGGTTTGCGGACGGTAGTACGGACACGGTCGTGTGCAGGAGTCCTTAGCTGGATTAGAGAAATACTGGAACTTTAGAGACCAGTCAACCACTGACTTTTTTTACCAGTCTTATAGTAACAACTTCACAGACAAAAGACCACTCGGAGAGACGTTGCCAGTACCATAGTGGTCCCTCCATCTGGGGTCCCTTTCCATTTAGCAAAAGTGGAAGAGACTTTTAAAAATAAAATGGCTCCCGTTCTGGTAGACTTGTGTACTTACAGCCTTATCATCCACTAAGGCTCCATTCAGACGACCGTGTTGATTGCGGATCCGCAAAACACGGACACCGGCCATGTGCGTTCTGCAATTTGCGGACCGCACATGGCCGGCTCTATAGTAGAAATGCCTTTTCTTGTCCGTGTATTTCAGACATGTTCTATTTTTTTTGCAGGGCCGCGGAACGGAACTGCGGATGCAGACGGCACACTGTGTGCCAGTCGCATCTTTTGCGGCCCAATTGAAAATGAATGCGTCCGCACCCGTTCCGCAATTTTGAGAACGGATGTAGACACATTCTACGGACGTCTGAATGGAGCCTTAGCTGAGCTCACATCACGTTCAGCCTCCGTTCTCCTAGGAGCAGAAGA
>ONZH01013620.1:0-51131 GCA_900303285.1 Rhinella marina
TTCAATTTCACAATTGATGATAGGAGAAAAAGTTGCCTTATATGTGGTCATAAACTGATGTCTGGGCACACTGCATGGCTCAGAAATAAAAGAGCACATGTACATTTGAGGCCTAGTTTGGTAATTTATATAGCACTGGCCAAAAACTGCCATGGCTCTGAAGTTAAATTAAAAAAAAGAAACTCAGAAGAAGTGACACCAATTTCCAATTTATGCCAGTGTATGCCATTTCTATAACTGTAGAAGCTCTGGGGTAAAATAATCATTTAGAACACCTGAGAAGTGATACCAGTGCAAACCCCCAATGAGTGATCTAATTTTGGAAACTACACCCTAATCAATTGATGGAGTTAGCATTTTGATACAATGTAATTTGCAGAAAATAATGCAGAGTAGACTGTGCAAAATGAAAATTGCATGTCGCTTTAAAACTGCATCTGAGATACTAGTACTACTATTTCCATAGCATATTTTCTTTATTTTTTTTTACCAACAGACTAGTGCAAGGGCTTATTTTTGCAGCAACAGTTCCCATTATATTGGTATACTTTTGGGGTACATACGACTTTTCGATCACTTTTTATTTTGTTTTTGTTTGTTTTTTCCAGGAAGCAAGATAAAGAAAAGGCAAATCTGTCAAAGGCAACTCTGCCATTGCGTTTTGGGTTTGTTATTGCAGTATGCACTGTGCAGGAAAAATGATAACTTTATTCCAATTTATACCAATTTTATATAGTGTTTTTGTTTTGCTACTTTTACACAAGGCATTTTTGAAAAAAAAAAGAAATCATGTTTGTGTGGCATATTCTGAGAGCCATATTCATTTTATTTTTTTCTGGCAGTGGTCTTGTGTGAAGGCTGTTTTTTTTGTGGGATGAGTTAAATTGGTATGATTTTGTGGTACAAACCAATAAAAAAAAATATCTTCCGGATTCCTATATGTTCCTTTTCTACAAGGAGCAGCTCAGTATAAAGCCCAACAATCCGGGACAGCATAGCTCTTGATTAGGTGAAGCTAAATCAGTAGCTTCCAGAGCATGTTGGACAACAGTTAGAGATGAACAATTATAGACCATTATTCTAGTATATAATTCACCAGCTTTAATATAACTTAAACATAGAGGTGGCACTTTTTGGAATTTTAAATGGTAATAATCCAGAAATGTATTTTAATTATGAATTTAGTTGATGCTACAAACCAGGGTAAAAAAATATCTCTTGTTAAATTGAAATGCTAGAGCCTAGATTTCCCAACACACAAAATCAAAGGAGACCAGAAAAGATAAGTGAAGGAAAACTAGACATGACAGATAACACATTCAATTAATTAGCTACATTAATTTGCATGGAAATTATGAAATGGACAGGACGTTTAACAAACATTATTCTTCTTAATTTTTGTTAGGAGCTGCAAGAATGACTGTGACTGGTAGGAGTGAAACATCACACAACACACAATAAACTGTGGGCCAGACATATGATATACATTAACCTTGTATTTTTTATTTCATCGCATGTCAAGAGAAAATCAAAAGAGGAGGAGCATAGCCCCATTTCTTTATCTGGAAGAATATGTCACAGTGGATATAAACAATCCTTTAACCGAGTTTGGCTTTAATATTCTAGCTTTACTGCTAATTCTTTCAGAGAAAAGAACAGCCGTGAAATTACTGCTTTGCCCTCAAGATTTATTTTTTTTGAAAATCAATATCCCATTTTGGCCTTCATTCATTCCAAGTTCTGCTCGTTTACTAGGAGCCTCTAGAAAACACTTGAGAAAAAAATAATTGATATTCTGCAACAATTTGTGTGACTTTCTCTTCAGAGGTCATCTCCATAGGGTGTAAGAAAAATGTTACTTAAGAACAGCAAGTCCCTATGGACAACTTATCTTCCTTAGGATAAATTTCAAAAATTAATCAAAGACTTTTGTGTTATTTACACTGCTGAAATATTATTGGATTGAGTTTAGTTTAGTGGATTTACTAAACCTTCTGTATTTTATGTTGCCTTCTACTATCCAGTAAGCCTCTAAAACAAATTCTACCATTAACAACCATTCCTATGCACTGTGACTTTGTATAGTCCATTGTGTAATTTAAATGGCTATGCTATATAAAAGGACAATTTACGTGTGTGTGTGTAAAGCATTCGGAAAGTCTTCATACTCTCACTTTTTCACATTTCGACATGTTGCGGCCTATGCAGAACCTTGTTATGACACTTGAAAGTTTGCTCTGGTGGCTTCCTATTTTTTCAACTGTGGTCAATTTAGTTGACTGGAAATAATTTTGAAAGAAACATCCTTGCCTATGTAAGATCTCACAGCTGACAATTAGAGATGAGCGAATCATTCAAAAAATTATTCGCCGAACATTCGCTGAATTTTTCCTAAGATTCGTATATTCGTCGAATAGATTTGTTGTATTTGCGTAAGGTGCTAAGGTGCTGTCTATCCGGATAAGTGCATAGCACAACCATCCACCATACAATAAAGTGAATATGAGGACACATTGCGGTACCTGTAAAGAAATACACACAATGGGCAACATACTTAAAAACGTTGCTGAAAGGTAAAAACATTAGTGCAAACAATCCAGTGCAAACAATATAGTGCAAATACATTATAGATATAATGTAAACATTTTAAATATCACCTACCTAGTATGCTCACTGACACGTTTAAGTCTTTTTTCTTCTGATACTTGTCATAGAACTGGAGCAGAGTCCCAAACTCAGTTGCAATTTGTAATCTACATAGGTAAAATTGTAAGCCAAATGGGTAAAAAAATAGCAGCAAAGGTTCCTTAAAAAACCCTCTTTCAAGGGGCTCCCCAATAACCTGCAAAGGGGAAAAAAGGGGATGAGGCGCACGTATGCGCAACTTGGTTACAACTTTTTTTTTGATCGGCGGAGTCCTGACAATCCATGTCCATCTGGGTGAGGACAAACATAGGGCAACAAAAATAAAAACAAACGCCAACTAGAGCTCACCCTTCAGGTAAAGCCCACGTTGTGGCTCCCATAACAGCTGAAGGATCCGATTCCTTACTTAAGGGCCAGAAGGTCCTCTTCACTGCAGCTGGAGCTAAAAGACATGAGAGGGTGCTCCTGCCTCATGAAAGCGACACTGGCTGCGGCAGCAGAACCCCACAACCTCTCAGGGATGATCTTGGTAGTGACCGGGTGGACACACTGGCAAGGGCCGTGGCAACTTGGGCCTTGCCCATTACCTTGTAGTGGCCAGATCCTCCTGTCGGCATACAAGGTGACAGAATCTCCAGCTCTAAGGGCTCTGGTAACGGTCTTCCGTGAGTGGCGGACTGTGCGGCCTGCACCTGCCATGGCATTTGGTATTGTACCACTGATGGCTGGTACACAAAACTTTTGGTGGTCATCTGTCCCACATGAAGGATCGGTGGTGGTGGCAAATCTGGTATCAGGGGTTCCAGCTGAGCTTGGGATTTCTCCTCAGGTCGCAGAGTCCCATCATTGGTCTCATGGGAACACCGACCCTCTTCTGCGGCCTGGGCCTCCTCACTCCAGTCTTCTGGGGGCGCTGCAGGAGTAGCTAGGCGCTTAAGGAGTTTCACTCCAGTAGCAAAGGGGCCTTGGAGGCTGTTCATGGGGGTATACTCCACGTAATCCCATGCGTGGAGATTGTGGCGGACGGGCGGAAGATACGGCCGCTTTACAGAACGTCGGTTGACGTATAATTCTTCCGCCGTCTCCTCATTGCCGATAAAACCTACTCACCGTTCCACACTGAACCAAATAACGGTACCCCTTTGGCGCTCCAGCTTAGGGTCACCGGACTGTGGGTGCTCCAAAACCTGCACAACCCACTCCTCTACCAACTTTTTGTATTCCCAGAGGGTCAGGGCGTTCCGGGTTACAGTCTCGGGGACCATGGAATTTTGCCGAAGGGAGTAGTCCTTCCGCGGCGAAGCGGGAACTCCTGCCGCCTCTGCCATGTCAGCCAGCAGAGTGAACACCTCAGCGGGCACCTCAACTGACTTCTTAGGCTGCCGGACATATTGAGAGATGTAGATCTCATCCGGTTCCTTCTCCTCATAGGGGTCGGTGCCCCACATCATGCCTCCCCAGTCAGGGCCTCGCTGTGTCGCCATCTTAATTTTCTGAGTTGCCTCATCTTCCTTGTGTGCTGGAGAAGGGGGCGGAGCCACAGGGAGGAGTCTGCATTGCTAATGAATTGAATTCGTACACAATAGCGTATAGAGTAACTTATATGTAGCAATAGCGTATAATTTATAGGACAAACTACGTAGCGAATGCGTACAAAGCCGAAGCGAATCACCTAATATTCGGATTCGCTTCACAGCTGAAAATTCCCAAGATTCGATACGAATCAACGAATCGCCGAATCGATTCACTCATCTCTATTGACAATGCATACTAGAACAAAAATCAAGCCATGAGGATAGGATTGTATGAAGGCACAGATCTGGAAAAGGGTACAAAAAATCTCTTCGGGACTGAAAGTTCACAAGAGCACAATGGCCTCCATAATTCTTAAATGGAAAAAGTTTGGAAAAACCAGGACTCTTCATAGAACTGATCATCCCACCAAAATAAGTAATCAGGGGAGAAGTGCCTTGGTATGTCAGCAAGATGACCAATAACCCAAGGTCACTCTGGCTCAGCTTCACAGATTCTGTTTGCAGATAACTGTGTGGTAAAAACTTTCAGAAGGTCAGCCATCACTGCAGCAGTCTACCAACCTAAACTTTATGGCATAGTGGCCAGAAAGAAGTCTCTCCTCAGTAAAAGACATATGAAAGTTTGCAAAAAAAAAAACACCTAAAAGACTTTCAGACTATGAGTAACAAGCTTCTCTGGTATGAGGAAACCAAGATGGAACGTTTTGGCCTCAATTCTAAGCATTAGGTTTGGAACATTAGGAACAGGGGGTAAGCGTCTCTCCTGCCTCCCATGAACCTAAACCCCCAGGATCTCTATCAGAGTGCTTTACCTGTATCCATATTTCAAATAAACCGGCCTCAGGCTCATTGCTAAAGGAGCTATAACTGGCGTTCAAACAGTCGCTTCAGCAGAGCAACACCAACTAGTTTCTCCCTTGCAAGAATCAGTATCAAATTTAGACCACCGTGTGACCCATATACAAACTAAGATGGGCAAATATGCTGGCTCCCACAATTTGTTAATGGACTCGAATCAGGTGGTAGAGGAGGAGGTGAAATCATTACTGGCCAAAATTATAGATTTCAGGGATCGTTCCACCAGAACTATATAAAATGAGTTCCATACTTGCAAAAACTGCTCCTGCTACTCTTACCAACTACTGGGTCTCACTTTGGATAGAACTCACAGAGCAGCACAAACAAAACAATTTGTCTGAAACTACGTCAAAGGAGAAACTACGTCAAGGGAAGTCCTGGCGAGAGTACACTATTTCTGTGTTACAAAGTGAAAGAAAGGATCCCGGGAACGCGATATGACCCATAATGCTGTGCAGCCAGCCAATCAGTAGTTAGCCATCCCCTGTGATATCACAGGCCTATAAACAGCCTTATCCCGCACGGTCTCCACCATTTTACTGTGAACTGAGTATAGGGTTAGACTGCTAGGGACAGTGTTTGAGCAATCTTTTAACCCTTTCAGTACCGGAGGTTTTTTCGGTTTTGCGTTTTCATTTTTCTTCCTTATTTTCTGTGAGCCATAACTTTTTTATATTTTTGTTCACATAGCTGTATGGGGGCTTATTTTTTGCGGAACAAGTTGTACTTTCCAACGCCACCATTTAATATTGCATATGGCGTAGTGAGAAGCAGGAAAAAAATCCAAATCGGGTGAAATTGCAAAAAAAACGCAATTCCGCTACAGTTTTACGGGTTTTTTTTATTTACAGCGTTCGATGTTGATTGAAACTGACCAGTTACTTTCATTCTACTGGTCAGTACGAATCTGGCGGTTCCTAATATGTATAGTTTGGCTTGTGTTTTGATAGTGATAAAATAATTATAAAGTTGGAATTCTTTTTTTTTTTTTTTTTTGTCATATCTTGACCCCTATAACTTTTTGATATTTATGTGTACAGAGCTGTATTTTTGCTCTTTTTTTGCAGGGCAATCTGAACTTTTTATTGATACCATTCTGGGGTGTGTATGACTTTTTGATCGCTTTTTATTTAAAAAAAAATGCGAATCAGCCATTTTGACGCTTTTTTCCGTCACGCAATTCGCTGTTTTGGAATTTTTTTTTATATTTTAAAAGTGCGGGCGTTTTTGGTCACGGTTTTTATATATTTTTTTAAATTTGTTTTTAAAATTTTTTGTGATTATTTTAAGGCTCACATATGATCAAATAGATCCAGTTTTTTCTTTTTACTTTTTGAGCAATCAGGGATTTTAAACCCTGCATTTAATATCCCTTTTGCTCATTTCTTAGCCTGGCCTGCCATCTAGTGGCCAAACTAAGACTTGCTCATTGAAAGCTGTAAACCTCATCAGCGAGGTTTACAGCATTCAAACCCACCGCAGGTGCCCTGATTGGCCACAGGGGGGCGTTCGTGGGACACCTGGAAGCGAGCGCTTCCGGGTTTAGCGCTATTAGATGCCGTGATCACGTGAGATCACACCATCTAATAGCTTTAGTTACCGATATATATACCGGGTATATCGGTAAGTAGGGGCAAGTCTCTGTTGTTTGAAACAGCAGAGACTTGCCGGCCATGATGCCCGCCGCACATGCGAGCGGGCGTCATGTTCCCACATCGCCCCAGCACCGTACATGTACGGCGCTGGGAGTGTAAAGGTTAATTGTAGAATATTGGATAGGGACTGTGCAGAAACAGTGTAGGGAGATCATAGGGAGAGTTTTCAGACACTGTAGGGAGAGCATACGGAGACTGCAGGGACAGTGCAGGTTCAGTGCAGGTTCTGTGTAATTGCCCTGTTCATCTTGTTCCACTGCTGTGCCATTCATTCTTAATCTGCTCTTTTATACATAGACTGACATGCATAGGACTTAGTCACTAAACAGCTGGTCACATAGATAGGTGCATGTACCTATTTCATGTACTACAACTGTTAAGAGGAGACTGTGTGCAGCAGGCCTTCATGGTAAAATAGCTGCTAGGAAACCACTGCTAAGGACAGGCAACAAGCAGAAGAGACTTGTTTGGGCTAAAGAACACAAGGAATGGACATCTGTGGATTTGGTCAGATTTCCAGTGGAAATCTGTGCTTTGGTCTGCTGAGTCCAAATTTGAGATCTTTGGTTCCAACCACCGTGTCTTTGTGAGATGCAGAAAAGGTGAACGGATGGACTCTACATGCCTGGTTCCCACCGTGAAGCATGGAGGAGGAGGTGTGATGGTGTGGGGGTGCTTTGCTGGTGACACTGTTGGGGATTTATTCAAAATTGAAGGCATATTGAACCAGCATGGCTACCACAGCATCTTGCAGCGGCATGCTATTCCATCCGGTTTGCGTTTAGTTGGACCATCATTTATTTATCAACAGGACAATGACCCCAAACACAGCTCCAGGCTGTGTAAGGGCTATTTGACCAAGAAGGAGAGTGATGGGGTGCTAAGCCAGATGACCTGGCCTCCACAGTCACCAGACCGCAGAGTGAAGGCAAAAGGGCCAACAAGTGCTAAGCATCTCTGGGAACTCCTTCAAGACTGTTGGAATACCATTTCAGGTGACTACCTCTTGAAGCTCATCAAGAGAATGCCAAGAGCGTGCAAAGCAGTAATCAAAGCAAAAGGTGGCTACTTTGAAGAACCTAGAATATAAGACATATTTTCAGTTGTTTCACACTTTTTTGTTAAGTATATAATTCCACATGTGTTAATTCATAGTTTTGATGCCTTCAGTGTGAATCTACAATTTTCATAGTCATGAAAATACAGAAAACTCTTTGGATGAGAAGGTGTGTCCAAACTTTTGGTCTGTACTGTAAATATATATATATATACACCACTATTATAAGTGAACAAATATAGAAAATAAATAATGTACAAAAATGTATCGATTATAAATGCAGGTAAAATCAAATCAAACAAAATGCATTGCCTCACTTCACTGGCGAGGTGGTCTGTAGGATAAAGCTCAACCCCCCCAGCCAGAATCACATGTAAAGTATAAGGAAATCATGGCAGCCTAAGCGATGAGGCTTCTGATCGGTTCCTTTTATTCAAAATATTGGGTCAACGCATTTCGGAGGTATCATAGGTTCCCCCCACACTTCCTCAGGAGCAATGTATAAAATAGTCATACCTGAACATCATTTAAAAAGAGTCTCTTTTCCCGCCGGTCGGCCACGCTAGCGGTTCGTGGGGCCGGAAGTGTCATTCAAGGCGGGGCACTTCCGATATCCACAGTATGGAACACATCTTGCTTCCTGCGCACGCGTTCCATTATTATAATAAGGAATGAATATCGGGTTTGGTGTGCAAATAGTGTACAGTATTACACATTTGGGGAATAATTGATAAGTATAGTTAGACTCATTAAACGAAAATGAAAATGGGTCTCTACCATATATTGTTCTTCCACTACCGAAATGCGCATTCCGGCACATGCATTCCACTGTGGAACAGAAATAGTCAGTCCCACACTAGGCAACAATCGTGCATTAGCCATAATCCTCTAAAGAATGTAATGTAGTAAAATAAGTGGTTAAACCATAAATTAAAGGTTAACCTATTAAAATATAAGATTAAATCCATTTATTGATTTAAACTAATCTTATATTACTTTTGTGCACATGCTGCTGCCATTAATCTGATTGCTGGCACCCGCTTGATTCCACACACCTACTGCCTCTACTGCCAACTGCCCCTACTGTGATCTGTGACCGTCTTGTGCTGATACTGCCACTGCTGTTGCTCCTCTCTTTGCACTCTGTTCAGGGGCCAGTATTGTAACTCTTCATGCTGTTGCCACCCTCACCAGTCTTTTACGGAGTCATCCATAGAAAAACAGAAAAATAACGGACAAAAAAAGAAAACATTGTGTCGTTTGAGAGTCCAGAAGGCCTCTATCACACAGTCAGTATTTTGCATCAGGATTTGGAAGCCGAAAGCAGGAGTGGGTCTAAAACACAGAAGACATGAAAATATTTTCATCACATGTTATCTCTGTTTTGGACCCACTCCTGTTTTTGTCTAACCAATACTAATCAAATAATGATTCAAAAACTGACCAAATATTGACCGTGTGAAAGAGGCCATTAAAGTCCTGCATGCAGTACTTATTTTCCATCTGAATAAAGCCGATTTCAAAGGCAAATGGCCAAAATTCATGAAATTGTGCCCAAGGCTTCTATCATACTGCCAATATTTTTCATCAGGATTTTATCATGCTTTGGAATCCAAAAGACATGCAAATATTTCCATCACATGTTATCTCTGTTTTGGATCCACTCCTGTTTTTGCCTTACCAATACTGATCAAATGCTGACCAAATACTGACAGTATAAAGAAGATGATGCTCAAACTACAGGATCTACTTCTTGGGCCATTCTTCTGACAGATCACAAGAAAGGAAAAATAAATAGTGATGGGAACACAGCCTTACTGCTGACACCCTCCCAATTGCAATGGGGTCACTACTTGAATTTTGTGCCATTGCACTGTTAAGTCCACGCCGATAAATTAGACCTCACACTAACATTGACCTGTAAGGTGGAGTTCATCCTTCTGTTATTTGGTCAGTTATTTCCATCACTTATTGTGAGGAAAATTCAGAAGCCAAGCCTACTCTCAGATTAAATATAATGAATAGATCTGCACCTGTTCTGTGGGCTTAACCCACACCTGCTTTGGGCTGACAATAACTTGACCAAATAAGTGAAGTGTGTCCCATTCAGAAGACCTTGTTTCACGGCCGTATACGGGCCGTGAAAGCCCGGCCTGTGCTGCCCCAGAGGACGGGAGCGCACGGCGTCATTGGTTGCTATGACGCCGTACGCTTCCTGAGGCCGCCGTCGTACTGTCGATCTACATCTAACAGAAGGGATTCAAACACATGTGTTTGCACTGCTATAACAGGGATTAAAAGAACCTTATTTATCTTCATTATTGGCGCTGCCTCTGTATCATTTTGTTCCACTAAAGAGTTATTGGGACACCTGCAGGGGTTACTAATGGATGCTGTATGCTTTTTTTTTTAGTTTAGCTAGGAGTTAGCTAGGAATGTTGGTGGCCTGCACAATGATGCATGCATATATCCATATATGTGACCTGCTTGTCCTTCAGATGCACAGTAACTGTTTCACTACCAGAAAGGACTAGTTATGCATGTTGCTTCACTTGCACAATGAAGTATAACTTTCAACTTTAGGATAAATTCTCCCTAAAGTTTAACTGCAGGCCGGGATAGACCTGATTTAATACTTTTCATAAAAAATGTATTCAAATAGAAGCAAATTATTTGGGAAAATTCTGCGAAGCAACCTAACTGAATTTTTTAGTAAACTTTGCTCATCTCTAACTATGGTTATTTATATAACTTCTTTCACTGTTAAAGGTATAAACAACCTGTACAAAAGATCCCTCATGTGGTAAGAAACACTGCTACTTAAGTCAGACAATTTCTGTGCCAAGACAAACATATTCTCCAACAAGATGCATGTAGAATTAGACATCCCCCGTTCTCTCTTATGTAGGAAGCACACTTCAACAGAAAATAAACAGGAGTTTTATTGGCTATCAGGAACACAGTAACATTTTCTATGACTTTCCTAGTGACTGACCTGAAGAGGAGGTATATCATAGTTGTAGGACTTATAAACAATGTTATGTATGCGTTGGTTGCAGTATATGTGCCGAACCACAGGCAAATCCTCTTTCTCAATTGAGCGTTCCATAAAGTAAACAATTTCAAGTAGGGAAATGTGATTGTCTGCAGAGACTTTAATACTAGGGATGAGTAAACCCGCACCACACTGTTCAGGTTCATACCAAACATTAGGGTGTCCGGGTACCTGAACCGAACACGGAAATGGGTGTGAAAGTTCATGTTCATTGTTCAGAGTTAAAAAAAAAGTTTGTTGAAAGGCTGCAATGTAGCGAATCAAAAAGTGTCTAAGCTGAGGGCACTTGGAAGCCATCACAGTCATGCCTAGTATTGGCATGGCTGTGATTGGCCGGAGCACCATGTGACCCTGTATGCATAACTGCCAGATCATGTGGTGCACCACCATTCTGCTCTGAGTAGTATAGAGACATGATGCTGCAGTGAGGCACAGTGTTAGGCTTTTATTGTTTTTAATAATTCTGTGGGTGACCTGTAGGCATTTATGTGGGTGCAATACCACACATTTGCACCAGTGACACAGAAATGCAATACTTAATAGGGATGTTCAGTCTGTGGGTGACCTGTAGGCATTTTTGGTCAGTGCAATACAACACCTTTGCACCAGTGACACAGAAATACAATACTTAATTGGGCTAATTCTGTGGTTGTCCTAAAGTCATTATTGGGGTTCAAAACTCTGCATTTTCATTTGTCTTACTTTTATAAGAAAGTTAATCAATCTGTTAATTATGTTGTGACACAAACCGATATTTGAGTTTCAAAACACTGCATTTTCATCTGTCTAACTGTAAAAGGAGATTTAATCAGTCTGTTAATTGTGTTGGTGACACAAAGCAATATTTGGGTTTCAGAACACCGCATTTTCATACATCTAACTTTTATAGGAAATTTAATCAGTCTGTTAATTGACTGATTAAACCTATAACAGTTAGACAGATGAAAATGTGGTGTTATGAAACCCAAAAATTGCTTTGTGTTACCAACACAATTAAACGACTGATTAAATCTCCTTTTCCAGTTGAACAGAGGAAAATGCAGTGTTATGAAACCCAAAAATTGCTTTTTGTCACCAACACAGTTCACAGACTAATTAAATCTCCTTTTCCAGTTCATTCTGTCGGAAACCTATAGGCATTTTTTTACTTCATTTGCACCCATAACACAGAAGTACAATTTATCCAGTTCATCTGTCATACAATTTGGTGGGTGACCATAAAAAAATGAGAGGAGCATCAAATAGTCAAAGTGACCTTGCTTGTGGTGCTACTGGTGTTGGAGGTGGTTCAGCTACTACTGTAGGGAGAGGACACTGTCGATCTGTGCCAGCTACGTACCCAAATGAAACACCTTCTCCTGGTGCACACAGGCGACAGGATGTTCTGCGTCACTTTGTAAGCCCGAATACCGCTCTATGAATGGTGAGGCCAGAACAAGTAGAGGTGGTAGCAGATTGGATGGCTGACAGTGGCTCCAGTTCCTTCACATTGTCTCCCACCCGGTCCCCTGCTGAAATGGAATCAGTGGCGCATGGAGGGGAGGAGTAAGTATTAAGGAGACTATCCTTCCTCCACAAGTCAACACAGAGCAGAATTTTCAAGAAAGCCTGGATAACCCCTTTAAATACACATTGAAACAATTATGTGCACACCAGACAAATGCCATTTACATGACTTGAAGCTTTCAGTGGGTCCTTACTCATAGCATGCACATCATGGTTTTAATGTGTATTTAAAGTGTAACTGTCATATTTTTTTTTTATTTGCTATTTTATTAGAGCTAGGCATGTATACGTACCTGAGTTAGTCTGTCAATTATTGTCAAAAGATCTGTAATTACCTTATAATAACAGCTTTCTTTAATGTCTCTTGTCCCTTTCCACTGGTCTCTTAAGAGACAGTTGCTATGGCTCATCTAAGAAGACAGGAAGACAGAGGGGTGGTCCTTCACACTGTATGCATGCATTAGGCTTCAGAGTGAGGAGGCTTGTCTCTCAGTAATCAAATCTGATTGGCTGGCAGGAAGATGCTGGCTACAGCAAGTGTGTATGTGAAGTGATGGAAAGCAGTTTTGGCCTCAGAGAACTGGCAGAGGAGCCATCTTGAGAAGATCCTCATATTGTAGAGGTTAAAACAGCCGTAACTAAGGGAAAAACTCAAGGAAAACAGTGGTATATGAAGAAACTAAAGATTGCTTTATATATAATGCTGCAGCAGCAGTAACACATGCTAAGATTGATTTTTTGGATGAAAACATGACAGTTACACTTTAAAACACTTTTCTGAGATTTCAATACTCGCTTATCAGCTGTTTGAGAAGGCACCAGCGCTCCTATGAGCGCTATTGCCTTCTGACAGCTTAACAAGCACAGCGCCGTTCAAACGGTTGTACTTGGTATTACACTCAGCTGCACCTAGGCCACGTAACCAATAAACGCCACTGCGAGCACTGCTGTGTTCTCAAACAGCTGATCGGCAGGGGTCCTGGGTGTCAGACCCCCACTGATCAGATAATGATGACTTAAGCCTCATGCACATGGCCGTTGCTTGTCTGTGGCCTTATTGCGGTCCGCAAACAGTGGGTCTGAATACACGGGCAACTGGCTGTGTGCACCCCGCATCACAGATGCGGATCCATTCCATGGTGTTTCTGTCTGTGCCTCCGCACCTCAAAAAAATGGAACATGTTCTATTTTTTACAGTACGGACAGTCGGATGCGGATCACGCTCCCCAGAGGTCTGCAGCACGGGCACTGCCGGCACCCGTTCGTGTGCATGAGGCCTTATCCTGAGGATAGGTCATCAGTACTTAAATCTGGGAAAAACCCTTTAACCCTTTGGAGTTGAGGCGTATTTTCATTTTTGCATTCTGGATTTTTCCCCCACACGTTCCAATAACCATAACGTTTTTATTTTTTCATTCACATAGCTATATGAGGGCCTATTTTTTTGCAGAACACAATTAATTTTTTTAATGCCACCATTTAATTTACCATATCTTGTATTAGAAAAAGGGAAGAAAAATTCTTTGTGTGGCAAAATTTTTTAAAAAATGAATTTTACTAATGTTTTTGGGGTTTTGTCATCACAGCGTTCACTGTGCGCTAAAAATGACCTGATGTCCTTATTCTGAGGCTCAATACGAATGTGGCGATACCAAACTTTTATAGTTTTTTTTGTTTTACTACTTTTAAAAATGTAAAATGTAAAACCTTTGAAAAAAAATCCAAATTTTCTCTGCATTGCCATTTTCTGACAGCCATAACTTTGATCTACAGAGCTGTATGAGGGCTTGCTTTTTGCATACCAAACAGTATGTTTATTGGTATAATTTTTGTGCCATGTAGGTCCTTTTGATCACTGTTATCTTATTTTTTGGTGGGGGACAAGATGACAACAAAATGGCGAGTTGTATGTTTTTTTTAATTTTTTTTCAGTTACAGCGTTTAATGTTCAGGAATTTTTTATATATATATATATATATTTTAATAGTTCACACATTTTCAGACACAGATACCTAATAAATTTATTTTTTTTGTTTATGTATTTTTATATGTAAAATTGGGAAAGAGGGTGATTTACACTTTTAATATATTGTTTTAAAATTTTTTTTAACTTTTTAAACTTTTTTTTAAAATAGCTATTAGCCCCCTTAGGTCCCTTTCACATGAGTGAGTTTTCCACACTGAATTCTGACCCATTCATTTCAACGGGTCTGTGTACATGGGTTTTTTTTTTTCACGCATCAGTTCTGTGTTGCGTGAAAAAACGCAGCATGCTCTATATTCTGCGTTTTTCACACAGCCCTGGCCCCATAGATGTGAAAGGGTCTTCAGTTAAAAAATGCAGCAAGTCTGGATGTAATGTGTTTTTCAATGATGGTTGCTAAGAGATGTTGTTTGTAAACCTTAAGTTTTCTTTAATCACACGCATGAAAAACGCATCAAAACGCATTGCACCCGCGTGGAAAAAACGGAACAACTGAACGCAATTGCAGCCAAAACTTATTGAACTTGCTTGCAAAATGGCGCAAGTTTCCCTGAACACACCCTGAACGCATCCAGAGCCAATTCATATCATTTGTGTGAAAGAGGCCTTACGGTGAATTGGATTTTCACGCTGTACATTCTGAGCTGTGCCTCGTGCATAGCTCATTATGGAGAATTCCATGGCAGGCTTGGATCGCTTCAGCAGTGTCCAGACTGCCATGGCAACCAATTTGAGCCCCGCGATTTCACTGCAGGGGCTCTTTTTGGAAGGCAGAAGGAGCCGCATCCCTCGGCCTTTGCTCACAGGTGCCACAATCAGCGTTGATCACGACACTTTAGGGGCTAAATGACGGGTTTGGCTTCTGCCATGTATGGAGCAGGCCTGCTCCATACATCCCCTCACATATTATGACGTACAGTTACATCATAATGCATGAAGGAAAATTGATAACATAGCTCCTAGTGCCTGCATTTCGCATAATTTTTAATCACACTATAGGTAGGCACTAGGCACATGAAGGTGAAACGTTTGCCTACAGCTAGATCTAAGTAGTGTTGGAATCTGGTTTCATAAGATGCATTCACTTTTTTGTGGATAGCAAAAAAAAGCTATTAACAATGCCCAGTACTTTAAGTAGATTAGAGATAAAGAACAAGACACCAGATCTAGGATAAGAAGAGGATATTAATCCTAAGGGTGTGTTTCGCTCTCATACTGTGATCAATCTCTCTTTTATAGTGTTCCACTGAAAGGAGACTAGAACACTTGGTAAATATGTTAAAAGGACACTGTGTTCAGAGGAATAGTACAAATAATCCACAGAAGAAACCCATTAGTAAGAAGTGACTATTGTCTAATTATGTTCTAGTAAACTGACGTGATCGCAACATAGAATTCTTATTTTTCAGACCAGTTTCAAGGATATGTAATAATAATACATTTTTATTTCCCCAGAAGCGAGACATGTAGACAATACATGCTTACTGAGATGTTCATATTTCAGCAACTCCCAATGGAGACCTCAAACAGTGGAAGAAAATCAATTTGGCACAGATTCCATGTCATTGTTTAACTGGTAGACAGCGGTACCCATGTTTTAGCAGCTCCAACATAACACAAAGTAAGAGGATGCAGATTACACACACTGGAGTGTGAAGCAGATGGACTGAAGGCATTACACTTGCAGCATATAATATGTATAATACACATGTGCAATAAAGCAGCCCACTGTATTGTGCAGCCATGGATAACTAATTAACTTCAATACCTTTAAATATATAAATATATATATATTTATATATATATATATATATATATATATATATATATATATATAGTACTGGTGACAAATGGAAGTAGGTATGCATAGGTATTTCTATAGGTTCATGAATACAGAATGCTATTGAAACAAAGGCATAAAGTGTAGAATTAATAAGCAACAGAAAACAACTGGTGTAAAGAATGTGTATTAACTTAACTAAATTACGCAATTAGATCTGTTACTGTAAATTACAAAAATAATAAGTCACCAGTTCTCTGAGCATTTAAAAGCCTTAGGCTGCAGGCTGAGTACATTTATGCAGGTAACACATTCAAGGTGACTCCTAATGTTCTTTATTATTTATAGCAGGGAGCACATCATAACTCATTATGACTATCCCAACTACTGCAGAACATCTTTTTGAAGAGTAAGGAAGGTGTGCTTTATATGAAACACCCTCACTCCTTCCAAAAATACTGTATCTGCAGCAGTTCTGAGTTGTGTAGTATGTGGCTTTGTAGCATCAAGAGAGATACAGAACTGTGTAATATATGCTGAGCTGCTGAACAACCTCTTTACAAAAAAAGGGGACTAGGGAGCATTACAAGCCAGTCAGCAAGTCACCGAGTGCTTCTGTGGGTGGAGATAACTAATGTGTAATAGCACTCATCTGTATAAATGTCAGGTTCGGACCTCAGTGTGTTGCTAACATTTACAGTGAAGTCAATGAAAGCATTTACACATACATATACAGTATAATAAATTATGTGAGAAATAGGCAGGGACAGTGCAGTGCAGTGACTGTAATCTGAAGCTGGAGAGACAGCGCAGTTTCAACTGTGCAGGTTACAGAGCTATCTAATTAAAGTGTCCACCTTTCTAATAGAAAAGCAATTCCATTAGGCCTTGAGTGTCAACTTGAGGTGAATAAGCTGTCTAGTTCTACTGCCATTGGGGTGTCCGAATTGTTTAATAGATAAGCAATTGAGATCAATAACTGATTGAATAACTTATTTAACATGTGCAGTTAGTGTTATAGTACAGTATGTTCAACAGACAGTTGCCAGGGCCCTCCAAGGGAATGGGCAGTGACAAAAATGTTGCTGGAGCCGGCAGAAATAGCAGCAGAAGAAGGTGTGGTGGTAGGAACAGCCGCAACAACAGGTCACAGCTCCCAGTGTCATCCAGCAGTTGTGTTTTGATGACCAATCACACTCTCCTGGAATGGTTGACTTGGTCTTCAACATCATTTCAACTGATATTAGACACTCACAGCCATGAGTCGGTGGGTTTCTCTGATATCACATTCAGTTGGCATGGACCAGGAACAAGCTCTGTACCCTCACCTGTCCTGAACCTGACTTTTTCAGTTGCTGCTCCTTCTGCCAGGCAAGTAATGTATGCCGCTTCTCCGCTTTTCAGTGGGGAAGATATTATTGAGGACAGTCAGCAACTACTGGCCAGTCCAGATTTGGAGGAGAGGTCCACTGCTGTTTTGCTGATAAGAGCAAGACTTCAGGTTCTGATACTCTTTAAAGAGAGACTACACACCAATTTAAGTATAGTGAACTATATAAGTAAGTTTATTAAGTTTATTAATAATAATAATAATAATCAGGCAAATGTATGTCCTTCTATATCCAGGATGAAGGTACATAAATCACCGATGGAGTTAACATCATCTGACAGAAACATCAGTGAAAGCAGTCAGAGTCTCGATTGGGAAAACCTCGATTAGGTCCCTTCATGAGGCTCCCCCTTCTCCCGTCGGATGAGCTTCTAACTTCTTTCCTGAAGTGTTACAGCTATAAACCAATTAAACAAAAAGCTACATTCCCTGGTGGAACATAGCCAGTGCATGCGCTCCATAATTTTCGTGTACGTGTTGTTCATCTGCTCTCACCTCAGACCTTGGAGCGGCCAGTCCATAGCGAGTCAGAATCCCAAAACAACCTTGAGAAAATATGTAGACAAAGCCTTACTCCCTTGCACCTGCATTCACAGGTCTTAAAATGAAATCTAAATGAACAGATACAAAATGGAATTTAAATAATCAGAAACTTCATCTTCACACTTCAGCTGCTTTCTCTTGTAGGCATGAAAGTAGCGACAATTAGAGTCGCATGGGGGCAGGTGTTGTGAATGTAAATACAAAGGAAATGGAACAGGCACTCAATATCCGAAAAACTGGTGGTGGATTTAGACAGATTTATTACAACATATATCCAAATACTACAATAAGTATCTGTATATACCCTCTATAAATAATATTAATAATACATATCCTAGGTACAATAAATGCTAAAAATGGTATACATAAAATTCATAAAAATGCATAGTAGTCTTCAACATAAATCCAGTGGCATGTCCTTAATAGCATAGACCTGCGGACTTGAATTGTAATTCTTTGGAGAGCTCAAGTCCTTTATTATTAAGTATAGGCCTTGTCTATAACTTATAAAGGAAATAGTGTGTACCGTGGCGTCCCACGGTGATGTATACACACTATAGTGTCTTATGCCGTAATTTACTCACTGTTAACCTCCGATATGAAGTATCGCCATGCACTATTGGGTAACATGTTCTGTTGCTTTGTATCCCACCGTTCGAATAGATTCTCCGGCCGTGTATGCAGGCACCATGGTATCTTCAGAATGTGCAGTCTATGGCGTCCCACGTGATATTCCAGTCACGTGACCGGGTTCCTTCAGCGGTTCTGCCGTCAGTATTGCGCTGAGAATCGTGATAAATATCAAATCCTTTCACTGGAAAATGGATGCAGAAACACTTGTGGTGGAGAAATTGGCCAATATAAGTCCCCTTATGCCAGACGCGTTTCGAGACTTCCCGTCTCTTCCTCAGTGGCTATATTATTGGCCATCTCTCCACCTCTTTTTATACCTCTTTTGACTGGCGACGTCCAAAACCTGTATTGGATTTAATATAAATTGCTTAATCGGGACTTCTTTTGGACTTTATTCCTATTTTACCATAATTCCTCATTTTATTCATCATTTGTTCCTCCTTATAATATTCCTCCTTTAAACTTGGCACTGAAAATTAGATTTTCTTCATTCCTGCGTTTTACATGCGATTATGATGCGTTTTTTTCTGCACATGCGTTTTTCTTGCATTATGACCTTCTCATTGCATATATTTATTCTAATACATTTGTTTTATTAAGATCCATAACAAATATTTACAACATAGCACCTCAATATACATAAGCTACTCTAAAATAATAAAATAGTGAAACATGCTATTCATAGCTTCCCATTTTAGTACAGCATACTTCTAACTATATGTATCCTAAGTGATATATATATATATCATGTTCATTTAAAGATGATCTTAATTCCACATAAGACGATCTTGATTGCGTACAAAATAAAATAAAAGGATGAGAGTAGAAGGAGAAAGAAGAGCAGGGACCACCATCCAAGGAGAGACCAGGATGCCCCATAAAATAGGCAATACTGGTTTCCCATCAGGTGGTGGGCCCCTCACCTATCAAAGAAAACCAAATAGTTCAAATTCCGAGTTGAGACCTCCTGGGATCATGCTATTGAAATCAAAAATTCTCTTGGTCTCTTGTCTTGACATTCGCATCATATGGTCACCTCCTCGCCAATGAGGTTCTATTTTCTCTAATGCCGCAAATTTCAAACTATCAGGATTACTATTGTGATGATCTCTAAAATGTCTAGATAGTGTATGCTTCTCATATTTATTTTTGATATTGGATACATGTTCAGCCACTCTAGTTTTTAACATCCTTTTAGTACGACCCACATATTGCTTGTTGCAAGTACATTCTATAATATGAATTACATTAGTGGTATTGCACGTTAAAAATTCCTTAATTTCATGTACATATGGGGATCCTGTAAATCTTGTCTCTATTGTTTTTTTTGGGAATGTAGTGTTCCTGCAGCATATACATTTGCCACAGCGGAAGAAACCTTTCAAATCACACCAATTATGTATTGATATTTTTTCTCGTTTATTATTTTTCATTGTAGGTGCTACTTTCAATGACAAATTTGCTGCTCTGGTGTATGTGATGGATGGTCTAGTTGGTATATATGACCCTATTACCTTATCTTGCTGTAAAAAGTGCCAATGTTTGTTTATGATGGCTTCCACTCTCTTGTATTCTGCATTAAAAGGTAGAATCAATCTCATAGTATCTTCCTGTTCTGCTTCCCTTTTTATTTGCTTTTCCTCAAAGAAAGTTTTTCTATCCATTGCTTGTACTTTTTCTTTAGCTAGCTTTATCTGTCTTGCTGGATAATTTTTTTCTAGAAACATCTTTTCCATCTTCTCTGCCTCTATTATATAGTCTTCTTGGTTTGTACAGTTACGTTTTAGACGCCTGAATTGACCCGCAGGGACATTCAGAAGCCAATTTGGTAAATGGCAGCTCGAGTGTAGAATAAAACTGTTTTTACTAACCTCTTTATTATAAGACCTACAGATTAATTTATCCCCTTGGGCTTGAATAGTGAGGTCCAAAAATTCGACCTTCTCTTGACTTATATTGTGTGTGAATTTTACGTTATTGTTGTTGATATTTATAGCCTTTAGGAACTTACATAGTTCCTCTTGCGTGCCTCTCCAGATAAACAGCACGTCATCTATATAACGTTGCCAGAGCACCAGGTCCCCCCCCCAGCAACGGCTCGACATGCCCAGACTCCCACTGTGCCATGAACAAGTTTGCGTAGCTGGGGGCGAACCTGGTGCCCATGGCAGTGCCCCTCCTTTGAAGATAAAAAGTGGAATCAAACCAAAAATAATTATGATATAAAATAAAATTTACCCCTTCTATCAAAAATTCTATTTGTGATTTTAGCATTTATTGTACCTAGGATATGTATTATTAATATTATTTATAGAGGTATATACAGATACTTATTGTAGTATTTGGATATATGTTGTAATAAATCTGTCTAAATCCACCACCAGTTTTTCGGATATTGAGTGCCTGTTCCATTTCCTTTGTATTTACTTCCCTTTTTTGACCTGGTAGGCCGGTCCTTGAACAAGAGAACCGTTCCATTCAAGGATAGAGTGAGCACCAAATAGTCTATATTATAGGTGTTCTGAATGGTCAGGGATGGGGCCACGAGACTGGTGAGGGTGACATAAGTGACGAACACACAGTAGTGGATCATGATGTAGCTGAGCACACATGGAGATGGGTGAAGAAGGGGCTTCATTGTCATCTTCATGGGGTTAGGGTGGCAGCTTACCAGTGAGACAGGGGCAGGGTGGCTGTGTGCGGCTGAGCCAGCAGGATGCAAGCATGGCCCTGAGCCAGCAGATTGGCAGCATTGTGACATCTGGAACCAAACGTACCCAGGGAAAACCATCTGCTACTCAAGAGCCTACCTGTCCGGAAACAACTAACAGTGCATGGCTTCATAGAGTCAGTGACAGGTAGTCAACAGGGAGTTGTGGGGGTAAAATGCCAAAACCGCTGGTTTGGGAATTTTTCATCAAGTTGCTTCAGGACATCAGCATGGACGTATGTAGGATCTGTGGGCAGAAGTTGGAGTGCTGACAGGGTGCCAATGTTGGCAATACAGCCCTGAATCAACACATGGAGCATCACCATAAAGTGGCCATGGAAAACTGTTCTAATGTTGTGAAGGGAGCTGTGTTTCCTTCTCATCATCTACTGGTCCTGATGCGCCTACTCCTGATCACGCTTTTTACCAACAATCGATTACCAAGACAATTGCAAAGAAATAACAGTGTGTGTGCACTTATCCAACGGCACAGAAGCCCACCCAAGGTGGAGAGTCCCAAGCCTTCACTACTTCTCTAAAAAAGTTGTACCAGCCCTGTGCACAGCAGAAGGTGGGCCAGTCCTTGAGCCTGTCTATGTCTGGTACAGTTCATGGCATCACCGACATGTGGAGCTGTAACTATGGTCAAGGACAATATACGTATTTCCTTTATGGCCCACTAGGTAAATGTGTTTCCTGCCCTGACACAACAGCAACTTGGCCTGGTGATGTCAACGCCACCTCCGCGTTCTCATTCTGTGATTCTTTCGCCAATTTCCTCCTCTCCCTCCTAAGCTGAACTGGTGGAGGAGGAGGATGAGGACGAGGAGGAGGATATTAACGCCCAGTATTTATATACAGAAATAGGTGGTTTATCTGCCCAGGCATCAAGAGAGGAACAGGAGGAGCAACAGGAGCATGAGGAGCTGCAGGGCGATGGGGAGGACCAGGCATATGAGAACGATGGACCATGACAGTATGCAGTGAAGACTAAGGCAGGGAGTCCCTACAATTCCCTTGTGCAAATTGCCTGATGCATACTGAGTTGCAATATCACGATTCGGCAGAGGGTTGACTACTGGTTCTCCACAATGTTACACCCTTGCTACCAGGCCAAAATGGGGGCCTTTTTTCCACCTTTTGAGAGGGATGATAAACTCAACTACTATAGAGACATGCTATGTAATTGGTTGGTCGCTGCCTATATGTGCCATGATTGTTGAAGGAGGGGTGGGTACGGGGTTAAGGGGCAGCACCAACTTGAGTCTCGAGTTTCTAATGAGCACATTTCTTCACTGAAACTGAAGAAACCAGCCAGCAGTAGCAGGACATGGCTCAGAACCTGTACCAGCAGGTGGTGGCATACTTGGAGTGAACCCTGCCACCCAACATCCAAGATCCCCTGGGCTACTCGGTAGCCAAACTTGAATTGCTGAATTGTGGCCGCAACTGGCCAAGTTTGCCCTGAATAAGCTTTACTGCCTGGCCAGTAGTGTAGCATCAGAGTGGGTGGTTAGTGCAGCAGGGGACATAGTTACTCCAAAAAATAAACTTGCCTTTCAAAACAAAATGTTGAGACATTAACCTTTGTAAAGATGAATCAGGCGTAGATCAGCCAGGATTTCCACACACCATTTTCTGATGTATCAGAATAGATAATTCTGGCAGTAATGTTCTGACTGCAGTGTGCTGCCACACCAGAACATTGTGGAATATAGCCCTTTACTTCTAGCCACGTGCTTCAGCTACTGATGCTGCTATCTCTGCCTAATGCCCCACACCTGCTGCCTGTGCTGACATGTTCTCCTACTGCCACCATCTTGTGCTGTTACTGCCACTGCTATTGCCCCCCACCTCCTCACTGGGCCACTATATTGACTCATCATGCTGTTGTCACCCTCCCCACTCTGTATCTTGGCCACTATGTTGACTACTCATACTGTTGCCACTCTCACCAGTCTTTTCCGGGGCCACTAGTGTCCCTGTTTGGCCTTGTTGACATCACTGTTTTGTTTTTTGTTTTTTTACTGTTATGCTGATTTATCACAATCAGATCCTGTCTTTGGAGCATCAATAAGTCCTCAATCACACGGTCAGAATTTTGCATCTGGATTTGATCATGATTTGGAAGCTAAAAGCATGAGTGGTTTCAAAAGACAGAAGACTTTCAAATATTTCCTTCAGTTGTCATCACTGTTATGGACCTACTCCTGTTTTTGCCTCACAAATACTGATCATTTACTGACCAAATATTGGACGTGTGCAGGCAGATGCTCAAAAGACAGGATCTGTTTTTTTGGGATTGTTCTTCTGATGGGTCACAAGAAAGTAAAAATACTGCTGAAACCCTCTCCACTCTTTGACTAGGCCACTACTTGTATCTGTGATTAACAAGATAGTAATCCATCATTCTATGTGGAAGCAGCAAATGGTGTAAAATGAAACAGCTCTTTCCCACTTTAGTAGAATCTTTGGGCACGTCACAGTTCAGTACATTATACCTGACGCTAACATTGACCTTTAAGGCTGAGTTCACACTTCAGTTATTTGACCAGTTAAATCCAGCATTTACTTTATGGTGAGCCAAAATCAGGAGTCAATCCTACTATCAGATACGATATCATGAAAAGATCTGCACCTGTTCTGTGTTTTTGACCCATAATTGACCAAATAAGTGGTGTGAACCGAGCCTAATAGTGACACACAGTCATTTTACTTCAATATATTTATGAATGATCTTGTAGAAGGCTTGCACAGTAAAATATAATTTTTTGCAGATGACACTAAACTGTGTAAAGTAATTAACACAGAAGAGGACAGTACACTACTACAGATGGATCTGGAGAGATTGGAGGCTTGGGCAGAGAAGTGGCAGATGAGGTTTAACACTGACAAATGTAAGGTTATGCACATAGGAAGGAATAATGCAAGTCACCAGTACATACTAAATGGTAAAACACTGGGTAACACTGACATGGAAAAGGACCTAGGAATTTTAGTGAACAGCAAACTAAGCATTAGAAACCAGTGTCAGGCAGCTGCTGCCAAGGCCAATAAGATAATGGGTTGCATCAAAAGAGGCATAGATGCCTGTGATGAGAACATAGTCCTGCCACTTTGCAAATCACTAGAAAGACCACACATGGAGTATTGTGTACAGTTCTGGGCTCCTGTGAACAAGGCAGACATAGCAGAGCTGGAGAGGGTTCAGAGGAGGGCAACTAAAGTAATAACTGGAATGGGTGGACTCCAGTACCCAGAAAGATTATCAAAATTAGGGTTTTTTACTTTAGAAAAAAGACGACTAAGGGGAGATCTAATAACTATGTATAAATACATCAGGGGTCAGTACAGAGATCTCTCCCATCATCTATTTATCCCCAGGACTGTGACGAGGGGACATCCTCTGCGTCTGGAGGAAAGAAGGTTTGTACACAAACATAGAAGAGGATTCTTTACAGTAAGAGCAGTGAGTCTATGGAACCTGAGGAGGTGGTGATGCTAAGTTCACTAAAAGAGTTCAAGAGGGGCCTGGATGTATTTCTGGAGTGTAATAATATTACAGGTTATAGTTACTAGAGATGGGTCGTTGATCCAGGGAGTAATTCTGATTGCCTGATTGGAGTCGGGAAGGAATTTTTTCCCTAAAGTGGGGAAAATTGGCTTCTACCTCACAGGTTTTTTTTTACCTTCCTCTGGATCAACTTGTAGGAAAACAGGCCGAACTGGATGGACAGATGTCTTTTTTCGGCCTTATAAACTATGTTACTATGTATTGCATATGATAACATTTCTAAATACAGTATTAGTACATTTCCTTTTTACTGCTGAATTGAGCCTTGTATTCTAGGCATGTAGACACCACATACTGGGCCAGATTTACTAATCCTAAAGATGGAGTAAGACAGGCTGTCTATCCCTGCCCCAGATTAATCACAATGACTGGATGATAAATCTGGTGCAAGGATAGACACTTTTCTCTAACTTTACACCAACTATTGTTCGGGTTACTTTGAGATTTTTAGGCCTGAATGGTGGCATGATATTGGCATGAAATGCTGCAACTTAGACCCTACCCCCTTTCCCTTGGAGCTCTGCCCACTTTCCACTAAGCCCTACTCCCTTGTCAAGCATGTCAGAAATCAGTGAAGAAACTTAAGATGACCAAAATTGTGTCAATCTGCTCCCTTTTTTAGACAAATTTTCTGTAGATACACATTAGTAAATCTGGATCACAGTGTGCAACCACATACTTTATTCTACAAACTACTGTTTACTTCATGTGACCATTAACTTTTCTGTTTTTCTTATGTGTCTTTGTAGGCAGTAAGGTTTTGTTCATGCTAGTGGCATGATTTACTTGTATTGTACATGATACATATGCTCGATCTGCTTTCAAATGGATACTGGTGTTCTGCGATAGACTAATTGATTTTGATGGTGTATCTTGGAGTTCCAGCATATTTGACACCAAGAATAGGACTATTCTTGACATCAAAAATACAGGAAAGGCTGATGGATACCCAAAGAGATGCTATCAATTTCTATTGAAATTTTCTGAAAAAAACATTTCATAAATAAATCTGAAATAATATAAAAGCAAAGAGAGGACAACTGGAAGATTCTCTGTGACAGCCAAGCAGGTCCTCGGGAAAAAGGCTGTTTGCTGCCTGAAAATAAATAGCCCCTCTGCAGCTTGTGAAGTCCTGTATTAAAACAAATATAAAAATGATTTATATACCCTTTTGCACAACTGACTTTTCAGACTATAGATCTGCAGGTGTCACTATGTTTTATTTCAAAATCAAACATTGAAATAAGCAGTAAGGCGAACTGGATATTGCTTTGTAGTTCTGTCCCTGACTGATAAGGAGAAGAAAGCAAATAAATGAGTTAATGAACTGTTCCAGGTAGCAGACCACATAACTTACACATTCCATAAACAGAAAGCCGCCGTCTTCCAGCTCTAAAAAGAACATTGTATACAAATGTGCATCCGAAAATTGACCTTTCAAGCTGCTACAAAAGGTTTCACAAAGTATACTTTGGGTAGTTTTATACTATATCAGTTATATCCATGCATTATACTTAAAACTGTTGCTTAATCCATTTATTGATGCACTAAAGATTGCAGCAATTTATTATTCACTTGCCTGATAGAAGGATATCTACACCTTCAGTTATGCCTGTAACTCTTCTAGGTCTAATACATATTTTACATTTGTAAGAAGACTTTTTCTTGGTTATATATTTCACATTCTGTAGACTGAGCAAAAGAGGAAGTAAAAAAGGAAGGAAGGAATATATATTCTCATCACCAGATTCAGTGAACTGGCAAAATAAGGCTTTGGTGGGTTAGGCTTCTCATGTCTTCTACTACCCTGAGCACTTGTTTTTCACAATCCTTACAGCAGTTTAAATCATACGTAGATCCAGTTATCTTCCTAAAAGCTTTGGCTTCACATTTCTAATCTACAATAAAAATAATAGTGTGTACTATATGGTGTGTACTATCTTTATTCACAGGTAGGCTGCATATTGTGAGAGAGTGTGTGTCTATGTGTGTGTGTGGGGGGGACTTAAATGCTCTAGCCCTTTACTTCCTCCCTGCTGAGAAATAGTCTAGCTTCTATCTTACCCATATAGGTAATGATAAGCTCTGTTTATCCCTTTAAGATAGATTTAGACTGCTTTATTTTCAGGCAGATTATCGGTAACAACTGTTCCTGCAAAAGCTCGTTCCCAACAATCTGCCCATCTAAATGTGCCGCAGATCACCTAATGAATGATTGAAATGCTCGTTCATCGGGTAATCCTGTTGTTTGAGCAGGCACATTAATCATAATTTCTGAGCAGCAGATCACTGTTTAGACAGCATAATCTGCTGCACAGAAATTATGATTTTGTTTGGGGAAGAGTGATCACAATAGCAATCCCTGCTATGGAAGAGATTGCTGCAAGTAAATGCATCGGTCTTCTTTCACTGAATAAGCAGCCGACTATAACAGCCTGACAATTGACTGTTATAATGTGCGGTATGAACCTGACTTTTGGAAAATATTGACAGATAACAAAGTTATGTGATTACAGCATTATCTACAAACATAATAACCAATTTTTGCCATCATTCTCACTTCCGCTACATACACGGCTGCACTGTATTATAGTCACCTGGAATAGCTCTTTAACATTAATTATCTGTGAGAATTTTGACATAGGTGATAAAATACAGATCTGTGCTTATTATTCAGTCTAGCTATGCCCCAGATGTAATATATTCGAACATTCAGAGGCTTCTTGATAACAGTATAACTGTAGCTCTGTGGTTAGTAAAAAATACAGAATGCATGTAAGGAAATCAGCTCCCCCAAGTTCTTAATCTTGATAAATCATTGTGATAAAAAACTATGAAATGACATAGTGCTGGCAGAGGTTTAAATGAGTTCTCTATGCTGCCTAGAGGTTTGTGTTTGCTAAGTAAATACATAACATCTCTAAAATGTCTATATTAGAGATCAGTGAATTTCTTGAAATTCATTTTTGGTCCCACCCACCGAATGTGACATATAACACTTTCTGGCCTCTTAAGACTCAAATTATTCTTGACCATAGAGGGAGCTTGGTATGCTATGGGTTTCTGGGCAATATATACAGTACAGACCAAAAGTTTGGACACACCTTCTCATTCAAAGAGTTTTCTGTATTTTCATGACTATAAAAATTGTAGATTCACACTGAAGGCATCAAAACTATGAATTAACACATGTGGAATTATATACTTAACAAAAAAGTGTGAAATAACTGAAAATATGTCTTATATTCTAGGTTCTTCAAAATAGCCACCTTTTGCTTTGATTACTGGGGGAGGAATGGAAGGAGGAACTAGAACAGTGCAGAAGGAAAGGTGTAGGGGAAAAAATATATATAAACCTTTTAACTGTATGTACACTAATGCCAGAAGCCTGACTAATAAAACTGGTGAACTGAAATTAGTGATGTGTGAGGAGGACTATGACATAGTGGGAGTAACTGAGACATGGCTGGATGATACCTATGACTGGGCAGTCAACGTACAGGGTTACAGTCTGTTTAGAAAGGATCGCCAAAACCGGAGAGGGGGAGAGGTCTGCCTTTATGTAAAGTCCTGTCTAAAGCCCACACTGCGGAAAGATATTAGTGAGGGACATGAACATGTGGAGTCACTGTGGGTAGAAATAAATGGAGCCAAAAACAATAATAAAATACTAATAGAACTTTATTATAAACCATCTAATATACCAGAGTCCACAGAAAATCTACTTCTAAATGAAATAGACGAGGCGGTAAAACATAATGAGGTCGTTATTATGGGGGATTTCAACTACCCAGATATAGACTGGGAAACTGAAACCTGTATATCTAACATAGTTTATAAGGCCGAAAAAAGACATCTGTCCATCCAGTTCGGCCTGTTTTCCTACAAGTTGATCCAGAGGAAGGCAAAAAACCCTGTGAGGTAGAAGCCAGTTTTCCCCACTTTAGGGAAAAAAATTCCTTCCCGACTCCAATCAGGCAATCAGAATTACTCCCTGGATCAACGACCCCTCTCTAGTAACTATAACCTGTAATATTATTACCCTCCAAAAATACATCCAGGCCCCTCTTGAACTCTTTTAGTGAACTTACCATCACCACCTCCTCAGGCAGAGAGTTCCATAGTCTCACTGCTCTTACCGTAAAGAATCCTCTTCTATGTTTGTGTACAAACCTTCTTTCCTCCAGACGCAGAGGATGGCCCCTCGTCACAGTCACAGTCCTGGGGATAAATAGATCGTGGGAGAGATCTCTGTACTGACCTCTGATATATTTATACATAGTTATTAGATCTCCCCTCAGTCGTCTTTTTTCTAAAGTGAATAAGCCTAATTTTGATAATCTTTCTGGGTACTGTAGTCCACCCATTCCAGTTATTACTTTAGTTGCCCTCCTCTGAACCCTCTCCAGCTCTGCTATGTCTGCCTTGTTCACAGGAGCCCAGAACTGTACACAGTACTCCATGTGTGGTCTGACTAGTGATTTGTAAAGTGGCAGGACTATGTTCTCATCACGGGCATCTATGCCTCTTTTGATGCAGCCCATTATCTTATTGGCCTTGGCAGCAGCTGTCTGACACTGGTTTCTGCAGCTTAGATTTCTGTTCACTAAAATTCCTAGGTCCTTTTCTATGTCAGAGTTACCCAATATTTTACCATTTAGTATGTACTGGTGACTTGCATTATTCCTTCCCATATGCATAACTTTACATTTGTCAGTGTTAAACCTCATCTGCCACTTCTCTGCCCAAGCCTCCAGTCTATCCAGATCCATCTGTAGCAGTGTACTGTCCTCTTCTGTGTTAATTACTTTACACAGTTTAGTGTCATCTGCAAAAATTGATATTTTACTGTGCAAGCCTTCTACAAGATCATTAATAAATATATTGAAGAGAATAGGGCCCAATACTGACCCCTGTGGTACCCCACTAGTTACAGTGACCCAATCTGAGTATATACCATTAATAACCACCCTCTGTTTTCTATCACTGAGCCAGTTACTTACCCACATACAGACATTTTCTCCCAGGCCAAGCATTCTCATCTTATATACTAACCTTTTATGTGGTACAGTGTCAAATGCTTTGGAGAAGTCCAGATATACAACATCCATTGATTCACTGCGGTCTAGTCTAGAACTTACCTCCTCATAGAAACTGATTAAATTGGTTTGACATGACCGATCCCTCATGAAGCCATGCTGATATGGAGTAATTTGCTTATTTTGATTGAGGTACTCCAAGATAGCATCTCTTAGAAAACCCTCAAACAGTTTACCCACGACAGATGTTAAACTTACCGGCCTATAGATCCCGGGCTCCGTTTTGGACCCTTTTTGAATATTGGCACCACATTTGCTATGCGCCAATCCTGTGGAACACTATAGTAACATAGTTTATAAGGGAAAACAGGTTCATAAAGGAAACAGGTTCATGGAAATAACCAAAGACAATTACCTTTCCCAACTAGTTCGGGACCCGACTAGAGGGACGGCCATACTGGACTTAGTATTAACCAATAGACCTGACAGAATAACAGATGTGCAGGTCGGGGGACACCTGGGAAATAGTGACCATAATATAATAAATAGAGATGAGCGAGCACTAAAATGCTCGGGTGCTCGTTATTCGAGTCAAATTTTTCCCGATGCTCGGGTGCTCGTTTCGAATAACGAACCCCATTGAAGTCAATAGGAGACTCGAGCATTTTTTGCAGGGGACCAAGGCTCTACCTAGGGAAGGCTGGGTGAAAACCTGGAAACCTCAGAAAATGATGGAAACACCACGGAAATGGACAGGAAACAGCAGGGGCAGCATGCATGGATGCCTCTGAGGCTGCCTAATCCCATCATTACCCCAAATTCTCGGGCAACAGCCTGGTGGTGACCCTCAAGGCAATTGTGCTCACCCAGATCATAAAAATTTATCGTGGCCCTGTATGGCTTTGACTACGCAGTAAACGAGTTAGTGCAGGAGCAGGCGAAGCACATAAAAATTTAGCGTGACCCTGTATGGCTGTGACTACAGAGTGACCGAGTTACAGTGTGGGAGCAGGCAAAGCACATAATAATTTATCGTGGCCCTGTACGGCTGTGACAACAGAGTGACCGAGTTACAGTGCAGGAGCAGGCGAAGCACATAAAAATTTAGCGTGACCCTGTATGGCTGTGACTACAGAGTGGCCGAGTTACAGTGCAGGAGCAGGCGAAGCACATAAAAATTTATCGAGGCCCTGTATGGCTGTGACTACAGAGTGACCGAGTTACAGTGCAGGAGCAGGCGAAGCACATAAAAATTTATCGTGGCCCTGTATGGCTGTGACAACAGAGTGACCGAGTTACAGTGCAGGAGCAGGCGAAGCACATAAAAATTTAGCGTGACCCTGTATGGCTGTGACTACAGAGTGACCGAGTTACAGTGCAGGAGCAGGCGAAGCACATAAAAATTTATCTTGGCCCTGTATGGCTGTGACTACAGAGTGACCCAGTTACAGTGCAGGAGCAGGCGAAGCACATAAAAATTTAGTGTGACCCTGTATGGCTGTGACTACAGAGTGACCGAGTTACAGTGCGGGAGCAGGCAAAGCACATAAAAATTTATCGTGGCCCTGTATGGCTGTGACTACAGAGTGGCCGAGTTACAGTGCTGGAGCAGGTGAAGCACATAAAAATTTATCGTGGCCCTGTATGGCGGCGGTGACAACAGAGTGATCGAGTTAGACTGAGGTAGCAGGTGAACCAACCAAAAATTTAGCCTGACACAGCATGGCGGTGACACCACCAATGCCTTTGTCCGACTGAGATTGCAGTCAAATGGCTGTAGGTGAGCCTCCCAAAAATTTTTTTTTGGAGTGTCTGAAGTCGACCCTCAGAAAAATTTTTTTTTTGTGTCTGTGGTTGACGATACTGAAAAATTGTTTTAGATTATCTGTAGTTGATGCTCCTGAAAAATGGTTTTAGAGTGTCTGTAGTTGACGCTCCGGAAACATTGTCTTACAAGAGTGCCAGTTGGCCCTCTAAAAAATTCCCTTTTGGGTCAGCGTTTGGCAATGAAGAGAAGGAGGAGGAGGAGTAGAGGAGAGGAATGGGATAGATAAGGAATCTTATTCTTTAGCTGCTTTCCCCCGGAGGAGATTTGAATTCCGGTGAAATCCAGGCTTTGTTCATTTTAATAAGCGTCAGCCTGTCAGCGCTGTCAGTTGACAGGCGTGTATGCATATCGGTGATCACGCCACCAGCTGCACTGAATACCCGCTCTGACAACACGCTAGCGGCAGGGCAGGCCAGCACCTCCAAGGCGTACAGCGCCAGTTCAGGCCACGTGTCCAGCTTTGAAACCCAGTAGTTGTATGGAGCAGAGTGATCACGCAGGACGTTGGTATGGTCAGCTAGGTACTCCCTCACCATTTTTCTGTACAGCTCCCCCCTACTCTGCCTAGACTGGGGACAGGTGACAGTGTCTTGCTGGGGTGACATAAAACTGGCAAAGGCCTTGGAGAGCGTTCCCCTGCCAGTGCTGGACAAGCTGCCTGCTCGCCTCCTCTCCCCCGCTACTTGGCCCACAGAACCACGCCCTCTGCCGCTAGCGGCGTCAGATGGGAAGGATTGTTTCAGCTTGTGCACCAGGGCCTGTTGATATTGATTCACTCTCATACTCCTTTCCTCTACAGGGATGAGAGTGGAAAGGTTCAGCTTGTACCGTGGGTCCAGGAGAGTGAACACCCAGTAATCGGTGTTTGAAAAAATGCTTCTAACGCGAGGGTCACGGGATAGGCAGCCTAACATGAAGTCTGCCATGTGCGCCAGAGTCCCAACACGCAAGAATTCCCTCTCCTCACTGGCCTGACTCTCCATTTCCTCCTCCTCCTCCAACTCCTCCTCTTCAGCCCATACACGCTCAAGAGTTAAGAAGGACTGAGCATTGGTACCCTCTTCTGTCTCGCCAACATTCTCCTCCTCTTCCTCCTCATCCTCATCCCCCTCCTCCAATACGCGCTGAGAAACAGACCGGAGGGTGCTCTGGCTATCAAGCGACGTATCTTCTTCCCCCATCTCCTGTGACAAGCGCAAAGCTTCTGACTTCATGCTGAGCAGTGAGTTTTTCAACAGGCAAAGCAGCGGGATGGTGAGGCTGATAATGGCGGCATCGCCGCTGACCATCTGTGTTGACTCCTCAAAGTTGCTCAACACCTGACAGATATCAGACATCCACGTCCACTCCTCATTGTAGACTTGAGGAAGCTGACTGACCTGACTACCAGTTCTGGTGGAAGTTGACATCTGGCAGTCTACAATCGCTCTGCGCTGCTGGTAAACTCTGGATAACATGTTTAATGTCGAATTCCATCTCGTGGGCAAGTCGCACAACAGTCGGTGAGCTGGCAGTTGTAGGCGCCGCTGCGCTGCCCTGAGAGTGGCAGCATCTGTGCTTGACTTGCGGAAATGCGCACAGATGCGGCGCACCTTGGTGAGCAAATCTGACAAATTGGGGTATGTCTTGAGGAACCGCTGAACTATGAGATTGAACACGTGGGCCAGGCATGGCACATGTGTCAGTCTGCTGAGTTGCAGAGCCGCCACCAGGTTACGCCCGTTGTCACACACAACCATGCCTGGCTTGAGGTTCAGCGGTGCCAGCCACAGATCGGTCTGCGCCGTGATGCCCTGTAACAGCTCTTGGGCGGTGTGCCTTTTGTCACCTAAGCTCAGCAGTTTGAGCACCGCCTGCTGGCGCTTACCCACGGCACTGCTGCTGCGCCTAGAGCTACCGACTGAAGGCGCCGTGCCCACGGATGGTAATTCGGAGGAGGAGGAGGAGGAGGGGTTGGAGGAAGAGGCATAGTACATCTGAGAAACCGTGACCGAGGTAGGCCCCGCAATCCTCGGTGTGGGCAGTACATGAGCGGCCCCAGGGTCAGACTCGGTCCCAGCCTCCACCAAGTTAACCCAATGTGCCGTCAGTGAGATATAGTGTCCCTGCCCGGCAGCACTTGTCCACGTGTCCGTGGTTAGGTGGACCTTATCACTAACCGCGTTGGTCAGGGCACGGATGATGTTCTCTGACACGTGCTGGTGTAGGGCTGGGACGGCACATCGGGAAAAATAGTGGCGGCTGGGGACCAAGTACCGAGGGACAGCCACCGCCATCAGGTTGCGGAAAGCCTCAGTCTCTACCAGTCTATAGGGCAGCATCTCCAGGCTCAACAATTTGGAGATGTGGACGTTTAGGGCTTGTGCATGTGGGTGGCTGGAATTGTATTTGCGCTTGCGCTCAAATGTCTGCTGCAAAGACAGCTGAACGCTGCGCTGGGACACATTGGTGGAGGTTGTGGAGGATCGTGGAGGTGAAGGGGTGGTTGTAGGGCGGGAGGCGCTCGTGCCGGGGTCCTGGGCGGGGGGTTGACTCGCCGAGCCAGCATGTGATACAGGGGAAGGGGCAGTGGTGTGACCCGCAGGCGGTGAACGGCCTTGGTTCCACTGAGTCGGGTGTTTAGCACTCATATGCCTGCGCATGCTGGTAGTGGTTAGGCTGGTAGTGGTGGCTCCCCTGCTGATCCTGGTGTGGCACAGGTTGCACACCACAGTCCGTCGGTCATCCTCACTTTCTTTAAAAAACCTCCAGACTTGCGAACATCTAGGCCTCGGCACGGGAGCTTGACTCCGTGAAACAGTTGCTGATCTACCTGCTCTGGCCCTGCTTCTCCCTCTGGCCACCCCACTGCCTCTTCCAACCTGTTCTGGTGCTGCACTTGCCTCCCCCTCAGAAGCACTGTCTTGAGTTGGATTACCAACCCAGCTCGGGTCAGTCACCTCATCATCCACCAGCTCTTCCTCCGATTCCTCACTCTGCTCCCCCTCGGACTTACTGCCCTGACAACAACGTCACTGTCTGACAACCGTGTCTCATCATCATCATCATCATCATCCGACACCTCTTCACGCACTACTTGCACTAAGTCCACACTCTCATCACCCACAGACTGTGAAAGTTCTAAATTTTGGGCATCGGGACAGAGCAACTGCTCAGGTTGCTGTTGAGCAGTGGTTTGTGTCTCTGGGTAGGGTCCTGAAAAGAGTTCCTGTGAGTATGCCTGATCTGAATCCATACTTTCCGTGGGGGGGGGCAGGCTGGGGGGAAGGAGGTTGAGCTGGAGGAGACAGAGGTCTACTCCCTTGGCTAGCGTGGGTGGACTGCGTGGAAGACTGGGTGGTGGATAAATTACTGGACGCATTGTCCGCTATCCACGTCATCACCTGTTCGCACTGTTGTGGTTTCAATAGTGGTGTACCACGTGACCCAGTAAGTTGCGAGATGAAGCTAGGGAGCGAAACTCTGCGGCGTTCCACTGCTCCCTCATCAGCATGTACAGTGTCACCCTGCCCAGGACCACGGCCTCTGCCCCCTACACTACTTGAACGCCCACGCCCTCGTCCTCGACCCTTAGCCCTTGGGTTCAACATTTTGTATATTCACCAAACTGTCGAGTTAATATCTGAGGCCAAAACCGTATTCAGTAGACAGTAGAATTACTATCTGAGGCAAAAAAATGTAGTCTTTAGACTCCAGCTATTGCACCGCAAACCACTCAATTTTGCACTGGACTGTAGTTTATATAACTGAGAATAAAACGTATTCTCTAGACTGCGGCTAGTGTATCGCACACCTCACAATTGTTCACTGGACTGTAGTTTATATAATTGAGTGAAAAAAATTATTCTCTAGACTGCGGCTAGTGTATCACACACCTCACAATTGTTCACTGGACTGTAGTTTATATAATTGAGTGAAAAAAATTATTCTCTAGACTGCGGCTAGTTATATCACACACCTCACAATTGTTCACTGGACTGTAGTTTATATAATTAAGTGAAAGAAAGTTATTCTCTAGACTGCGGCTAGTGTATGACACACCTCACAATTGTTCACTGGACTGTAGTTTATATAATTGAGTGAAAAAAATTATTCTCTAGACTGCGGCTAGTGTATCACACACCTCACAATAGTTCACTGGACTGTAGTTTATATAATTGAGTGAAAAAAATTATTCTCTAGACTGCGGCTAGTGTATCACACACCTCACAATTGTTCACTGGACTGTAGTTTATATAATTGAGTGAAAAAAAATTATTCTCTAGACTAGATTGTTCACTGGACTGTAGTTTATATAATTGAGTGAAAAAAAATTATTCTCTAGACTGCGGCTAGTGTTTTGCAAACCTCACAATTGTTCACTGGACTGTAGTTTATATAATTGAGTGAAAAAAAATATTCTCTAGACTGCGGCTAGTGTATCGCACACCTCACAATTGTTCACTGGACTATAGTTTATATAATTGAGTGAAAAAAATTATTCTCTAGACTGCGGCTAGTGTATCACACACCTCACAATTGTTCACTGTACTGTAGATTATATAATTGAGTGAAAAAAACGTATTCTCTAGACTGCGGCTAGTGTATCACACACCTCACAATTGTTCACTGGACTGTAGTTTATATAATTGAGTGAAAAAAACTTATTCTCTAGACTGCGGCTAGTGTATCGCACACATCACAATTGTTAGTTGGACTGTAGTTTATATAATTGAGTGAAAAAAAATATTCTCTAGACTGCGGCTAGTGTATCACAAACCTCACAATTGTTCACTAGACTGTAGTTTATATAATTGAGTGAAAAAAAATGATTCTCTAGACTGCGGCTAGTGTATTGCACACCTCACAATTGTTCACTGGACTGTAGTTTATATAATTGAGTGAAAAAAATTATTCTCTAGACTGTGGCTAGTGTATCACACACCTCACAATTGTTCACTGGACTGTAGTTTATATCATTGAGTGAAAAAAATTATTCTCTAGACTGCGGCTAGTGTATCACACACCTCACAATTGTTCACTGGACTGTAGTTTATATAATTGGGTGAAAAAAACATATTTTATAGACAGACGCTGCTGTACAGCATACCTCACAATTGTTCACTGGACTGAAGTTTATATAATTGAGTGAAAAAAAAACGTATTCTCAAGACTGTGGCTAGTGTATCGCACACCTCACAATTGTTTACTGGACTGTAGTTTATATAATTGAGTGAAAAAAATGAATCTCTAAACTGCGACTAGTGTATCACACACCTCACAATTGTTCACTGGACTGTAGTTTATATAATTGAGTGAAAAAAATTATTCTCTAGACTGCGACTAGAGAATCGCACACCTCACAATTGTTCACTGGACTGTAGTTTATATAATTGAGTGAAAAAAATATTCTCTAGACTGCGGCTAGTGTATCGCACACCTCACAATTGTTCACTGGACTGTAGTTTATATACTTGAGTGAAAAAAAATATTCTTTAGACTGCGGCTAGTGTATCGCCCACCTCACAATTGTTCACTGGACTGTAGTTTATATAATTGAGTGAAAAAATTATTCTTTATACTGCGGCTAGTGTATCGCACACCTTACAATTGTTCACTGGACTGTATTTTATATAATTAAGTGAAAATTTTTTTTTTCTCTAGACTGCGGCTAATGTATCGCACACCTCACAATTGTTCACTGGACTGTATTTTAAATAATTGAGTGAAAAAAATAATTCTCTAGACTGTGGCTAGTGTATCACACACCTCACAATTGTTCACTGGACTGTAGTTTATATAATTGAGTGAAAAAAATTATTCTCTAGACTGCGGCTAGTGTATCACACACCTCACAATTGTTCACTGGACTGTAGTTTATATAATTGAGTGAAGAAAAATTATTCTCTAGACTGCGGCTAGTGTATCGCACACCTCACAATTGTTCACTGGACTGTAGTTTATATAATTGAGTTAAAAAAATTATTCTGTAGACTGCGGCTAGTGTATCGCACACACCACAATTGTTCACTGGACTGTAGTTTATATAATTGAAAGAAAAAAAATTATTCTCTAGACTGTGGCTAATGTATTGCACACCTTACAATTGTTCACTGGACTGTAGTTTAAATAATTGAGTGAAAAACATTATTCTCTAGACTGCGGCTAGTGTATTGCACACCTCACAATTGTTCACTGGACTGTAGTTTCTATAATTGAGTGAAAAAAATTATTCTCTAGACTGTGGCTAGTGTATCACACACCTCACAATTGTTCACTGGACTGTAGTTTATATAATTGAGTGAAAAACATTATTCTCTAGACTGCGGCTAGTGTATGACAAACCTCACAATTGTTCACTGGACTGTAGTTTATATAATTGAGTGAAAAAAATTATTCTCTAGACTGTGGCTAGTGTATCACACACCTCACAATTGTTCACTGGACTGTAGATTATATAATTGAGTGAAAAAACATTATTCTCTAGACTGCGGCTAGTGTATGACAAACCTCACAATTGTTCACTGGACTGTAGTTTATATAATTGAGTGAAAAAAATTATTCTCTAGACTGTGGCTAGTGTATCACACACCTCACAATTGTTCACTGGACTGTAGTTTATATAATTGAGTGAAAAAAATTATTCTCTATACTGCGGCTAGTGTATCACACACACCTCACAATTGTTCACTGGACTGTAGTTTATATAATTGAGTGAAAAAAAATTATTCTCTAGACTAGATTGTTCACTAGACTGTAGTTTATATAATTGAGTGAAAAAAAATATTCTCTAGACAGCGGCTAGTGTATCACACACCTCACAATTGTTCACTGGACTGTAGTTTATATAATTGAGTAAAAAAAAAATTCTCTAGACTGCAGCTAGTGTATCGCACACATCAGAATTGTTCACTGGACTGTAGTTTATATAATTGAATGAAAAAAATTATTCTCTAGACTGCGGCTAATGTATCGCACACCTCACAATTGTTCACTGGACTGTAGTTTATATAATTGAGTGAAAATAATTATTCTCTAGACTGCGGCTAGTGTATTGCACACCTCACAATTGTTCACTGGACTGTAGTTTATATAATTAAGTGAAAAAAAGTTATTCTCTAGACTGCGGCTAGTGTATGACAAACCTCACAATTGTTTACTGGACTGACAATTGTTCACTGGACTGTAGTTTATATAATTGAGTAAAAAAAAAATTCTCTAGACTGCAGCTAGTTGATCGCACACATCAGAATTGTTCACTGGACTGTAGTTTATATAATTGAATGAAAAAAATTATTCTCTAGACTGCGGCTAATGTATCGCACACCTCACATTTGTTCACTGGACTGTAGTTTATATAATTGAGTGAAAAAAATTATTCTCTAGACTGCGGCTAGTGTATCACACACCTCACAATTGTTCAATGGACTGTAGTTTATATAATTGAGTGAAAAAAAATTATTCTCTAGACTAGATTGTTCACTAGACTGTAGTTTATATAATTGAGTGAAAAAAATTATTCTCTAGACAGCGGCTAGTGTATCACACACCTCACAATTGTTCACTGGACTGTAGTTTATATAATTGAGTAAAAAAAAAAAATTCTCTAGACTGCAGCTAGTGTATCGCACACATCAGAATCGTTCACTGGACTGTAGTTTATATAATTGAATGAAAAAAATTATTCTCTAGACTGCGGCTAATGTATCGCACACCTCACAATTGTTCACTGGATTGTAGTTTATATAACTGAGTGAAAAAAACGTATTCTATAGACTGCGGCTAGTGTATCGCACACCTCACAATTGTTCACTGGACTGTAGTTTATATAATTGAGTGAAAAAAATTATTCTCTAGACTGCGGCTAGTGTATCACGCACCTAACAATTGTTCACTGGACTGTAGTTTATATAATTGAGTGAAAAAAATTATTCTCTAGACTGTGGCTAGTGTATCACACACCTCACAATTGTTCACTGGACTGTAGTTTATATAATTGAGTGAAGAAAAATTATTCTCTAGACTGCGGCTAGTGTATCGCACACCTCACAATTGTTCACTGGACTGTAGTTAATATAATTGAGTGAAAAAAACTTATTCTCTAGACTGCGGCTAGTGTATCGCACACCTCACAATTGTTTACTGGACTGTAGTTTATATAATTGAGTGAAAAAAAATTATTCTCTAGACTGCGGCTAGTGTATCATACACCTCACAATTGTTCACTGGACTGTAGTTTATATAATAAATGAAAAAAAATTATTCTCTAGACTGCGGCTAGTGTATTGCACACCTCACAATTGTTCACTGGACTGTAGTTTATATAATTGAGTGAAAAAAATTATTCTCTAGACTGCGGCTAGTGTACCACACACCTCACAATTGTTCACTGGACTGTAGTTTATATAATTGAGTGAAAAAAATTATTCTCTAGATTGCGGCTAGTGTATCACACACCTCACAATTGTTCACTGGACTGTAGTTTATACAATTGGGTGAAAAAAACCTATTTTATAGACTGACGCTGCTGTACAGCAAACCTCACAATTGTTCACTGGACTGTAGTTTATATAAGTGAGTGACAAAACGTATTCCCTAGACAGCACTACAGATCCCGGCAAGCCAAGGTACAGCAGCAGCAAAAATGAGTACTGAGAGCACTTTGGGTAATTTCATTGGGGTCTGTGTGGACCATGTGCTGTCCCCTTTCTGCCACCAGTGCACAGTGTTCAGCCAAGATGGTGGTAGCTGCACTACAAGTCCCAGCAAGCAGCCGAGAGGAGGACAAAAAAAAATGTCGTTGTAGCCCTTAGAAGGAGTGTTGGGTTCTTTGTGGATGATTCCTGCCTAACCAGATTCTAATTGCACGCCCTAACAGTGTGCAGCCAAGATGGTGGTAGCTGCACTACAAGTCCCAGCCAGCAGCCAGGAGGAGACCAAAAAAAAAAAACGTGCTTGTAGCCCTTAGAAGGGCTGTTGGGCTCTTTGTGGGTGATTCCTGCCTAACCAACAAATAAATTCATGCTCTAACACTCTCCCTGACAGACAGCTCTATCCCTAATCTTATGCAGACGGCATATGACGCGAGCAGCGCGGGACCAGATTCTTATATTCCCAGGTCATCTGATCTGGCCAGCCAATCCCTGCTATCGACTTGTAGAGGCCCCACGTGATTCTAGGAGGTACCAAAGACTCTCCTGCATGTTGATTGGCTGAAAAAAGGCGGCTAACATGCAGGAAGAGGAAGTTGCCATGTCCTCGAGGATCGAGATATGCTCTTCCGAATAGCGAGCATATGCGAATACCCTAATGCTCGAATGAGCACCAAGCTCGGACGAGCATGTTCGCTCATCTCTACTGAGGAGACATCTAATAACTATGTACAAATATCAGGGGTCAGTACAGTGAGACAATAATTAGAGATGAGCGAATTTCTCAAAATTCTATTTGGCTGCTTTGTCGAATCTTACAAAAAAATTTGCATTGCGATGAATTAACTCATAACGAAGCACATTTCTTTGTAAATGGCAGACACAATGACAGGAAATGGCACCGCCCCCATCATTGAACCCCTCAGATGCCGCATTTATTGCTGATTCCGGCATCTGATATCAATATTAAGGCCTTTCAGTGGTATAAAAAATTAACTTATACTTAACTCATCTCAGGGAAAATAGATTTGTTACCACTAGTGTTGGGCGAGCATGCCGAACACCGCGTGTGCTCGAGCGCGATGCTCTAGTCTCCTTCCCGCACGTTTGTTGGCTGTTATGCAAATATCTGTGACATTCTATGCAATTGTTTGGCTGCTGCTGACAGTGACACAACCTCTGCTACATCTCCTGTATAACATTTGTGCATCCTAAATATCTGTGACATTCAGTGCAATCTTTTTCGCCCCCAATGTGAACGACCCTCAAGCAGATCTCAGATAAGAGCCCCATGCTTCTCATCAGCCCCTGTATGCCTCTCATCAGCCCCCAGCAGTCTCATATGAGCCCCCATTGCCTCATATTGGCTTCTGGCAGTCCCCATTGCCTCTCATGTTAGCCCCAGCAGCCCCTATTTCCTCATATTAGCCCCCAGTAGCCCCATTGCCCCTCATGTTAGCCCCCAGAAGCCCCATTGCCCCTCATGTTAGCCCCCAGAAGCCCCCATGGCCTCAAATCAGCCCCCAGCAGCCCCATATTGCCTTAGATCACAACCCAGCAGACCCATATTGCCTCAAATCACCCCCAGCAGACTCATATTGCCTTAGGTCAGCCCTCATCAGCCCCATATTGCCTCTGATCATCCCCCATATTGCCTCATGTTTTATAAAATTAAAAAAAAACACTTACCTCTCCTGCTCCTGGATGCTGCCACTCCTACCGCCCGCGATCTTCTTCCTCCTGCTGTTGGCTGTGCTGTGAACCGTCGCGCACAGCGTGAGGTCACAGAATGCCCTCACACTGTGCGCAACCACTGCACATCCGACAGCCAAGGACCAAGAAACGGTGGGTACAGAGTCTTCACCGCTTCCCAGTCCTCTGATGCTAGTGAGCGCTTCCATAATAAAAGTGCTCATTGGTATTCACCCCATAAGATTCAGAGGCATTTTCCACCCATTTTTTGGGGGAAAAATGCTGTAATCTTTTATATTTTAAATTCTAAAGTTTTTGGGAAAAATAGACCTAACGCTGGTCTCTGAAATAATGCATGTCTTTCAACAACATTATTACTCCTGCATATAACCTTTGCTATGTTCAATTACAGCACACTTTTAGTTTTACTCAGTAAAACTTTACTTAGAAACCAAAAACAGATTTTTCTTGTACTATTTTTCCTAGGCTGTACTATATATGTGCTAACAAGCCAAGAAAATAGAGAGGGCTAAAGAGGAATGTGACCATGCTGCTAGTGGAGCAAGGTGGGGGATGTTCAGGCTGATATTAAAAAAAAAAAAAAAAAAAACTTATTGAGAATACACATTTCTGGAGTGAATTGCTCTCTTCAGCAACACCATCAGGGAGCAATTCTTCTTTGTCTCTATTTCCTGTATAATGCATTTGGAAAGTCTTGGGACCCTTTCACATTTTTCTATGTTGTTGCTTTGTGATAAAAAAAAATACTTTTCCCAATTAATCTACACTCAATGCCCCATGAGAAAATTCAAAGCTGAATGTTAGAAATGTTTGCAAATTTATTAAAAAGGAAAACTAAAATTTTGTATGAACATAATAAAGACATATTCATGTTAAGGATGAGCAAATCAATTCATAATGAACCGGGTTTGTGACAAATTTCAAAATCTGAAGAATGCAGGTGACAGTCAATTTTACCGCATAAAACTGTGGCAGAATAGTATTTTTTTTTTTATTCCAACCCATTTGGAATTTTTTTCTCACTATATTGTATGCAACCGTAGAGGGTGCCATTAGAAAGTACAACTTGCCCTGCAAAAAATGCGCCCTCATAAGGCTATGTGGGCAGAAAAGTAAAAAAGTTAGGACTCTGGCAAGGTGGGGAGTGAAAAAATGAAAATGCAAAAAAGGAAAATCACTAGGTCCTCTAAGAGTTAAAAGTGACAAATGATCCTGGATGTCCTATGTTGTTTTTAAAAATAAAAGGTGTTTGGACTTTTAACCCCCCAAAACCTGTGAGACTGTCATTGCCAACCCCACCACAAACACAAGAACCTACAACAGTATGTTATTCTTTAAAAAAAAAGGCATTCCATAAATCTACTGCATTTCACATCCATAATGCAAATTACACACAAGTGAAGGCATACTGCATCACAGCATCTCAGTCATGACATGTATCATCCCTGCAAAAATATTGCACGAGTTTTAGTGAATGCATGTTATTCCATGAAAAAAAAATTCAATATTTCTACTGTATTTCACATCCATAATGCAAATTACAGCTGTGTTAGTGAAGGCGTACTGAATCACAGCATCTAGTTAAATAGGAATTTATTACCACTGCCAAAAATCAGTAGTCTACGTTTGAGTAAAGGACTAGTATTACTGCCTCAGAGCATGTAGTTCAAAAACATTATGCTGCAAAAATTGCATTTATTACCCTTTTAAATTTGTACAGTGTGCTCGTGGAAGGGGAGGGATTCAGGACATTTCATTGCACACCTGTCTTTAAAATTCAGAAAAAAGGGGGGCGTGGCCTGGCAGCAGAGCCGCATGCAAGCAGCCGAGTGAGCTCTGCTGAAGATCGCAGTTGAGCGGGCTCTTAAGCTACTGTTATCAGCTCAAACATGGGTAAAAACAACAAGGAGAAGCCCAAGGACCTTTCTGGATCCAGTAGGCAAGTTTTGGGGCAAGGAGATCTGGACCGCTTTGTGAAAAAGGCAGCCACGCCACAATTGAAATGGCCGGACAAGATGGCGGCCTCTCAGGAACCTGGTCCCCGCCAAGAAGCTACCGACTCTGAAGAAGATGAGGGGAGTGAGACAGAGGGTATTGCATCTAGAGACAGCCTGCCGGTATCTAGAGCCTTCATGAGACAGCTCCTGGCAGACGCTCTGGACCCACTGGTGCAAGAAATAAGGGAGCTCAAGCAAGACTTAAAGCAAACTGGGGATCGTGTAGAATCAGTCCTCTCAGGCGGCTATTGCGGACTTTAATACATCAGTCTCTCATAACTTGGATCACACGCAATCACACCTGAATTACCTTTATAACCAGCTTGAGGACCAGGACAATAGAGGGAGACGCAATAATCTGCGTCTTAAGGGCTTTCCGGAAACTATTGGAACAGACGCCATCTTGCCAGAACTGATGGCATTCTTCGCTGATCTCCTAGGCCCTGACTCAGCAGCCGGCCTTACATTTGAAAGAGCGCACAGAGTGTTAAGACCCATGCCGCAACCTACAGATCCCCCGAGGGACATCATTTGTAAGTTATCCAGCTTCCAGACCAAAGAGAAAATACTAAAGGAGGCCAGAACCTTTCCTCACCTCCATCATAAGGGCCATGCCATCTCAATATTTCAAGATCTCTCCCCGCTAACACTGAAAAAGAGGAGACTATTGCGCCCACTTCTAGAGGTATTAAAAGAACGCAAGCTGCTGTATCGATAGTTATATCCTTTTGGCCTACTCATCGCCACTCCAGAGAGTAAGGTGGTCATAAGGGCCCATGCAGACCTGAAACACATGTATGACTATTTGGGGATAGTGGACTTACAAATCCCTGACTGGAACCCTGTCCAGGAATTAACATTACTACCAGCCCTGCCTTTGATTACTCCTTGGACTCTGGGAAGCTTACACCACGAAGGATCCAGGTGGACACGGACTGAGACATGTTCAACCCTCACAGACCTTTGCTACCACCATCTCGCCCTAAGTGGTGAGATCGAACCAGATTCTTATTGCCTCAGACTGTTTAACCTTCTCTTCATTTTTCTATCTTTCATTTGCTTTCCTACTGCTATCTACCCTATCTTTAATTTTCCATCTACCTAGTTTAAGATAAGCTAATGGACCTCCTACATGGTCTCTATAGCACCTATGTTGAAATACACTGCCCACCCGCTCTAAGCGATCTGCAGTTTAGGCAGTCTATGCCTGACATGCCTTGTCTTTGTCACCTACCATATTGGTTGCTCCAATCAGGAGCTCAATTTGTTGTTTTGGGATGTTATCCTACAATTTTGATTATTTTTATTTACAACTGTTTGATGGGCCCACCAGAGAATGTTGTTTTTTCTCCACTACATGTACTTGTGAGGGCCTTTTCCTCTACTAGTTCTGTTGTACCCCCCTTTCCCTCAAATACCGGGATGGTAATGATATTCCCTTCATTGTGGATCAGCAGTATTGTAATGATCAGTTACTACATTTGGTGCTTTCAGGAAATGGGGTCTAATATGTTTGGCTTAGCTACCCACGCCTCATGTCATACGAATGGCTGTGATTAAGATATGCTTATACAATGTGAGGGGGTTGAACTCCCCCGCCAAGAGAAGTCAAATCTGTAACATGTTGAAGAAAGTTAACACGGATATTTTGCTCCTGCAGGAAACCCATTTTAGGAGGAGTCACACCCCGCGCTTGTCCCATTTGGTGTATAACCAGTGGTTTCATAGCTCCTCTCCAGACTCAGCCTCTAAAGGCGTGAGTATTGCCATTCATAAACAGCTTCCCCTGGAGGTGCGTTCAACCCTCTCAGATGAACAAGGTCGGTATATATTTATAAAGGGACAACTGGGTACACAATTGATCACAACTGGCAACTGTATAGTCATGGCCAAAAGTTTTGAGAATGACACAAATATTATATTTTCACATGATCTGCTGCCCTCTGGTTTTTATGTGTGTTTGTCAGATGTTTTTATCACATACAGAAATATAATTGCAATCATATTATGAGTAACAAAAGCTTATATTGACAGTTAGAATGAGTTAATGCAGCAAGTCAATATTTGCGGTGTTGACCCTTCTTCTTCAGGACCTCTGCAATTCTCCCTGGCATGCTCTCAATCAACTTCTGGACCAAATCCTGACTGATAGCAGTCCATTCTTGCACAATCAATGCTTGCATTTTGTCAGAATTTGTAGGTTTTTGTTTGTCCACCCGTCTCTTGATGATTGACCACAAGTTCTCAATGGGATTAAGATCTGGGGAGTTTCCAGGCCATGGACCCCAAATCTCTATGTTTTGTTCCCTGAGCCATTTAGTTATCACCTTTGCTTTATGGCAAGGTGCTCCATCATGCTGGAAAAGGCATTGTTGATCGCCAAACTGCTCTTGGACGGTTGGGAGAAGTTGCTCTCGGAGGACATTCTGGTACCATTCTTTATTCATGGCTGTGTTTTTAGGCAAAACTGTGAGAGAGCCAATTCCCTTGGCTGAGAAGCAACCCCACACATGAATGATTTCAGGATGCTTTACAGTTGGCATGAGACAAGACTGGTGGTAGCGCTCACCTCGTCTTCTCCGAATAAGCTGTTTTCCAGATGTCCCAAACAATCGAAAAGGGGATTCATCAGAGAAAATGACTTTACCCCAGTCCTCAGCAGTCCACTCCCTGTACCTTTTGCAGAATATCAGTCTGTCCCTGATGTTTTTCTGGAGAGAAGTGGCTTGTTTGCTGCCCTCCTTGAGACCAGGCCTTGCTCCAAGAGTCTCCGCCTCACAGTGCGTGCAGATGCACTCACACCTGCCTGCTGCCATTCCTGAGCAAGCTCTGCACTGCTGGTAGCCCGATCCCGCAGCTGAAACACTTTTAAGAGATGGTCCTGGCGCTTGCTGGTCTTTCTTGGGCGCCCTGGAGCCTTTTTGGCAACAATGGAACCTCTCTCCTTGAAGTTCTTGATGATGCGATAGATTGTTGACTGAGGTGCAATCTTTCTAGCTGCGATACTCTTCCCTGTTAGGCCATTTTTGTGCAGTGCAATGATGACTGCACATGTTTCTTTAGAGATAACCATGGTTAACAGAAGAGAAACAATGATGCCAAGCACCAGCCTCCTTTTAAAGTGTCCAGTGGTGTCATTCTTACTTAATCATGACAGATTGATCTCCAGCCCTGTCCTCATCAACACCCACACCTGTGTTAATGGAGCAATCACTGAAACGATGTTAGCTGGTCCTTTTAAGGCAGGGCTGCAATGATGTTGAAATGTGTTTTGGGGGATAAAGTTCATTTTCTAGGCAAATATTGACTTAGCAAGTAATTGCTGTTAAGCTGATCACTCTTTATAACATTCTGGAGTATATGCAAATTGCCATTATAAAAACTGAAGCAGTAGACTTTGTAAAAATTAATATTTGTATCATTCTCAAAACTTTTGGCCATGACTGTACTCACTAAACACCAATCAGACACCATGGTTGAGAGATACACTAGCGATATTCCATAAGTTTGCAGAAGGCATTTCCCTCCTGGGTGGGGATCTTAATGTAGCCTTACACCCAGAGTTGGAGTCCTCTAGAGGTTCTTCAAAACTTTCAGGAACGTCACTCAGGTATATACGCAATAATCTGGCTACAACAGGGCTCGTAGACAGTTGTGGAGCATTGAACCCTGTCAAAGACTATACATACTATTCTCCTGCACATTCCTCATACCAGAGGTTAGATTATATTATGGTCTCCACCTCCCTCCTTCCTTATTGCAAAAAAGCATCAATAGGCCCTATAACACTATCAGATCATGCCCCGGTGTTCCTACAATTTGAGTCCCGGAATATCCCAAAGAGGGAGATGATCTGGAGGCTGAATGAGACAGTTCTTCATAACCCTAAAAACTTAGAATACATTGTAAAGGTCTTGAATGATTACTTCAAGACTAATGATACGGAAGACGTCTCACCTAGTGTGTTATCGGAAGCACACAAAGCCGTAGTGCGGGGTCACTTTATATCACTGGGCACACACATTAAGAGATGTAGAGAGGCAGACATTATATCTATACAGGCCCAAATTCAGAAGTTGGAATCTAGGCACAAGAAATATCTTAGGCCTCTTTCACACTAGCGTCAGCACGGATCCGGCACCTAAAGGGTGCCAACGGATCCGTGCTAACGCTGATACATGTGTGGTGCCGGAGCAGCGCTCCGGCCCCACACATGTTGACAGACATTGGGACAGCAATACATACAGACATACACACACAAACACATACATACTTACATACTCCAGCCCGGGACGCCGGCAGCACGTCTTCACGCGCCTCCTGCGCGCAGTGATGAAGATTCCCCACAGCGCCCTCTGCTGGGCGCAGTGGGGAAACGTCATAGCTGCGCGCAGGAGGTGCGTGAAGACATGCTGCCGGCGTCCCTGCCTGGAGTATGTGAGTATGTATGTGTATGTATGTCTGTATGTATTTCTGTATTTCTGTGTAGCCGGATCCGGAATGACCCCCCATTGCAAGTCAATGGAGGACAGATCCGGATTACTGGTGTGTCACACCAAACGGATCCGTCCCCATTGACTTGCATTGGGGGTCATTCCGGATACGGCTTGGTGCGGATGCCTGGACTGGAGAGAAAACCGCAGCATGCTGCGGTTTGTTCTCCGGTCTAAAGACGGAACGGAATGCTTTCAGGAGCATTCCGTTGTCTTCAGTTCAGTTTTGTCCCCATTGACAATGAATGGGGACAAAACTGAAGCGTTTTTTTCCGGTATTGAGCCCCTATGACGGAACTTAATACCGGAATTTAAAAACGCTAGTGTGAAAGTAGCCTTACCCCTGAGATCTTACATGACCTAGATCTCCTTAGGTCCCAACTCAAAAGTAAACTAAATGATAGATCAGCTAAGTTGTATCTCTCTGCCCAGTTCAAGTATTATGCACATGGCGACTAGAGATGAGCGAATCATTCAAAAAATTATTCGCCGAACATTCGCCGAACTTTTCCTAAAATTCGTATATTCGACGAATAGATTAGTTGTATTTGCGTACAAAATATACGTTATTATGTGCTATTAGCGAACATTCGCTCACTAATAATGAACGTTCATTTACAAAATGTACGCAACTTCTTAGAAGACGTACGCATGAGCGTACAAATAGCTTACGAATCTCAGCGTACTATTGTCTTAGCGATTACGTAATACGCAGGCACGTACGAGGAGAGGCCGCAGCGTGCACTCCTCAGAGGCAGAGCGAATATTCGAGACATATATATGGTAAAGTGCAAATACATTATTATAGGTATAATATAAAAATTTTAAATATCACCTACTTAGTATGCTCACGGACACGTTTAAGTCTCTTTTCTTCTGACGTTTGTCATAGAACTGGAGCAGAGCCCCAAACTCAGTCGCAATTTGTAATCCACATAGGTAAAATTGTAATCCAAATGGGTAAAAAAAAAAAGCAGCAAAGGTTCCTTAAAAAACCCTCTTTCAAGGGGCTCCCCAAATAACCTGAAAAGGGGAAAAAAGGGATGAGGCGCACGAATGCGCAGCTTAATTTCCTGAGTTGCCTCGTCATCCTCCCGCGCTGGAGAAAGGGGTGGAATTACCAGGGAGGAGTCTGCATCGCTGAATTGAATTCGTACGCAACAGCGTATAGATAAACTACCAGGGAAAAGTCTGCATCGCTGAATTTAATTCGTACGCGACAGGGTATAGAGTAACTAAATAGCGTATAATTTATAGGACACACTACGTAGCAAATGAGTACAAAAGCGAAGCGAATCACCTAATATTCGGATTTGCTTCGCAGCTGAAAAATCCCAAGATTCGATATGAATCTACGAAGCGGCGAATAGATTCGCTCATCTCTAATGGCGACAAAGCTACTAAATTTAGGTTATCCCAGTTAAAGAAAAGGAAAGTCTACGCTTACATTCATTCTATTCAGTCGGCATCTGCCCAGCAGTTATTACAGACGGAACAGATAGCTGCAAGTTTCACCGAGTACTATAAGCTTTTATATAACATCAGAGGTCCATCATGTCCCCACACGCAGACTACTAGACAAGACCAAATTGTACAATGGCTGTCTTCCCTTAAGCTCCCTAAGATTCAGCCTGACCAAATGAGGACCCTTAGTGCCCCATTCACACTGGCTGAACTGAAAAAAGCTCTTAAAGGAGAACTGTCGTCAAAAATTAGAAATATATTTAAAATGTTAAAACATGCAATGTAAGTTTTAGAATTTTTTGTGCTTATAATTTTTTTTTACCATTAAAGGAAATATTTAAAAAATTCATAATAATTGTGTAGAACTTCCTATGTTGACCAGCAGGGCTGGGGAAACTGAAAAGTTGAGTGTAGGGAAGCCGTCTGTAACCCAGTGCTGTAAACTGTTATCTGGCTATTCAACCCTCCTGTGACATCACGATACTCTTACTTGCTTATCTGATAACAAGAGATTGTCTTCCACAATACAGTGTCCAGCGGCCATCTTGTTGTGGTCTGCACTGTGATAGCATAGGAGGCACAGTCAGCAATGTTATTTCCAATTGTGATGCTGATTATTCCTCCACCACAGGGATTTTCTCCACTGACAGGTAGCAGAGTTAGGGTGGTAGTGCATGACTGAGTTTGATCTGATATCACTGTATTTATTATCCCTGTACGGTGACATCACTGTATTTATTATCCCTGTACTGTGACATCACTGTTTATTATCCCTGTGCTATGACATCACTGTATTTATTATCCCTTTACGGTGACATCACTGTGTTTATTATTAGTGTTGAGCGAGCTGCTGGACGGGAGGAATTACTACAAAGAAGAAGCCTGAAGAGTAGAGATGAGCGAATCTATTCGCCGCTTCGTAGATTCGTATTGAATCTTGGGATTTTTCAGCTGCGAAGCGAATCCGAATATTAGGTGATTCGCTTCACTTTTGTACGCATTTGCTACGTAGTGTTTCCTATAAATTATACGCTATTTAGT
>ONZH01013621.1:0-91189 GCA_900303285.1 Rhinella marina
TTGCTGCAGACAGCCAATAGATCCCAAGATCAAACTTCGAGCTTTTTAAGTGCAGCAACTTCATTATATGCTATTGGAGTTGGAATTACCGCGGCTGCTGGCACCAGACTTGCCCTCCAATAGATCGTCGTTAAAGGATTTTATGTGTACTCATTCCAATTACAGGGCCTCGAAAGAGTCCTGTATTGTTATTTTTCGTCACTACCTCCCCGAGTCGGGAGTGGGTAATTTAAGCGCCCGCTGCTTTCATTGGATGTGGTAGCCGTTTCTCTGGCTCCCTCTCCGGGGCCCTTTAAGAAGGTGACCCCCTGGCGACGGAGCGGAGAGCGAGAGTGGAACGGCCGATGTGGCACACGCCGCTGAGGGGCCCCGGCCTCCCGCGGCCGATAGCAAAAAAAGAAACAGTTGTCAGCGACTCTGAACGGTGCGGTGGCAGCTGCATATGTCCCTTAAATTTTTTTGGCGGTCAGTTCGGCAGATGCATGTGTCCCTTAATTTTTTTTTCGGTCAGCTCGGCAGCAGAGTGTCACTCTTAAATTTTTGGGACGGTCTTTGCTTCAGCAGCATGTCACCCCTATTGTTTTTGAGTGTCAGCAGAAGGCCATCAATGATAATTTTGACGGGTGTGTCTGATGCCTTACTTTATGTGTAATAAAGGGTGTATTGGAGTGTCTGATCCTTGTAATTTTTGGCAGCCTTTTCCCACAATTATACCACAATGTAAATGAGGCCCTCCTTTATATGATATACCTGTTGTATGGGAGTGCCTCATCCGTGTAATTATTGGCAGCACTTTTTTTTTTTTTTTTTTACATAGTTGTTAGGGTTGGAAAAAGACAAAAGTCCATCAAGTCCAACCCGTAATCCTGCTATATTGATCCATGGAACAAATCCCTGGATCAATGTCCGTCTTCCTTTCCTGGGCGAAAGGAAAAGGGTGTGTAAAACATGATTTATATACATTGTCATAAGCCTCAATGTTATTTTGAATTAAAGTCATCTAAACCTTTTTTGATGCCATCTACTGTGACCAGCTCCTGTGACAGGCAATTCCAGAGATTCACAGCCATGACTGTAAAGAATGCTTGTCACCTCTTATGACAATCTTTTTTTCTCCAGACGTAGGGAGTGGCCCCTTGTTTTTTGAGGGTGTTTAACATAGAATACATTCCCTTGATATTTTTTGTTTGGTCTGTTTATATATTTGTACAGGTTAATCATGTCCCGCCCTTAGACGTCTTTTTTAGAGACTAAACAAATTCAGTTCTTTTACTCTTTGCTCATAGCTGAGATCTTTCAGGCCCTTTATGAGTTTAGCCTTTCTCCTCTGTACTTTTTCTAACTCCAGGGCATCTTTTTTTATCGAAAGGTGCCCAAAACTGAACATAGTATTCCAGTTGAGGCCGTACGAATGTTTTGTATAGTGGCAATATTATATCCCTGTTCGGCTTGCCCCAGTCTCTTATTACAATGTCTGCCATTAAAAAATCTGTAAATATTATTAACAGAGGCAAAGCAATAACTGAACTGACCTCCTTTCAAACTCTAGGGTGTATTCCATCTGGACCCGGGGTCTTGCTCACTTTTAATTTTTTTAGCGTATAAAGGACGTTATCTACAGTCAACCAGTTAAGTATGTTATTTGAGGAATTCACACCAGTGGCACTACCCTCATGAGATGTCCTCTCTGATCGCCAGTAACCAAAACCCCGTTACCATCACTTAGGGGCCTGGGGGGATTCGCTCTGGTAGGCAGGGTGAGCGGACGCAAAACAGAGGCACAAAAACAGTTCTTAATCAAACTGCAGTGTTTTATTCACACAAGCAGGTTTAACAGCTCAGCAAAACGACTTAACCTTAGTTGGAAGTCCTGGTGTTCATTCACACCATGCTGCAGGTTCTGCATAAAGAGTCCAGGCATGTGTTCACACTTTGCAAACAGGTCCACATCAAAGTTCAGGAAATAATCCACCTGTCCTCCCAGACAGGTCTTAAGCCTTTATCCAGGCACAGGCCTCACACAGCTTAACATCCCACTCTGCTACTTTTAATGAGAGTTGGGCAACCGCAAAAGCCTGGACTGGCAAGTGAAATCCGGCCCAGTGCTTGACCTCACCTTGCTGCAATCAGTGTCTGCAGCATATACTGGGAAGAAAATACCTCCCATATAATAGCAGACCCTTCACTGTGTCACATACCCCTCCCCCTTTGTTCAACCTTAAGGGGTGAACACTCGCCAAACAGTGCACCTGGGACAGGGCATCTGCATTTTCCTGTAACCAGCTTGTTTTATCTTCCACCGCAAACTTGAAGTTTTGTAGAGACCAGAACCTCCCCTCTTTGGCCTGGTGGTGATAGGCTGTGGCCAACTCCGTATCACTTCTATCTTATTCATCTGGGCTTTGATGACTTCGCGTCCAATGGCACACCCTAAGTATCATGCTTCCTCCGAGATGGCTCGTCGCCGGGCCAATGGGCACCCGGTAATGCTTTAACCAGACTTTCGCCTGGGGCTCTGTGACAATACCTTGCCGGATTACAGAAGTACATCCAGGGAGGTCTGAGAACACATCCATGTCCCGACTAGCAAACTCCCTGACCTCCTCAGCCTGCTTAGAGAAAAGGCTGTCAGCAACACGTACCATAGCAGCCACTTCCCTTGCAACAGACAGAGGTGCCGAAATCTCTTCCCCTAGACATACAGGCTGTGGGCTGTTCTCAACACAATTCTCCCTATCCTTCCAAGGCTTCAGTAAAGTGACATGGTAGACCTGCTCCGGCTTCCGGAGAACTGGCTGGTGTACCTTGTAAATTACGTTGCCTACTTTCTCCAAAATCTCATAGGACCCCTGCCACCTAGCATGGCACTTACTGTCCACAGGCAGCACAAAAACCAAGACCCAATCTTCCAGGCCAAAGTTCTGGACCTGAGGCGCTTGATTATAGATCCGCCTCTGGGCTAGCTGAGCTGCCTTCATATGCTCTTGGTTGTCTCCCCCTCATCCACCGGAGTGGCTGTCACCCCTACCGGTGTCTCCTCTGCCTTGGGTTCCATATGTTCTAGCACCTCAACTGAGCCAGGCTTCTCCACTGGACTGCACTTAACATACAAGTAAATCTATGTTTCCTAACAATATTTCCTGTAAAATCGATGTTATCTTGTTTTTTTTGGGGGTATTTTTGTCATTCCGTAAAAGTGGCATTATAGTCGGCCATCATCTTTAATGGCAGCGACTTCGGTGTCCAAGATGCATCCAGACATCCTCCCTATGCTGTTCCCTAACCATTTCTGTGGTGTTTCCACCATTTTCTGACATTTCCCTATGGACCAGACACCCTCCCATCTATAGAGCAGGGGGTGCCTGGTCTTCTCCCATTGACTTCCATTATACTTGGGTGCTCGGCCGAGCACTCGAGCACCACCTAGATTTCGGCCAGAGCACCCGAACATTGGGGTGCTCGATTATCACTACTGAACTCTTATTTCTATGTATAAAATGTGCAAAAATGTAATATGTTCTTACATTTGGAAACCAACAGCAAACTGGAGCTGTATTTACTACAGAAATGTTTTATGACCATTTGTTTGCATGTGATGAATCATTGATAAATTTCTCATACTTTGAAGTGGTTGTAAAACCCTCCAGTAGGCTGTCTGTTGTAATGAATTGGCTGTGTTGATCGTTTGCATATTTGGTCTGCAGTGACAAAGACAACGTCCTGCAATCTCTTTTTTATTACACTAAGAATAGTAAATTGTCAAGGGATCAACACATTATAATACACTAAAAAGCCTTCTAAATAAGACATTGTCATTCCATCTTTCTTTAAAGAAAAAATGCATGCAGATATGGGAGAGGATTTATTACCACTAGCACTGTGACTTCAAGCATTAAAATTATATATGAACTAATCTAAAAAATGGTAGTTCTCCTGATATAACATAAATAATATAAGCCTTCAAGTGTGCTGCATTATTAAGAAGGAGTCTCAGTATGCTGAGCATGAAGCCTGCCATTTGAGAAGTGAATGATTAAAGTATTACCGTTTCTTAAAACATCTAGTGAATGATGTTTGTATTGTGAGCTTCAGATTAAATATCGCAGACTTGACATGTTGAACATGTTTTTTAATAATGTTTAAAGGATACGTATACCTTTGGGGACAACTTTTTTATTATAATTATTGTATTGTACTCATTTTGAGCTAAAACTTATTTTTCAATTGATCTTTATCTTTAAAAATGTGTCCAGCCTTCAATTTCTCTAGTAGCAGGATCTGAGTTTTGAATCTGTTCGATCAGGCAGTTCGGCTGACAGGCTCCTTATTTATGGACTCTGACATTATAAACAGTCATTATAGCTCAGTCTTATCTTACTGATAAGAATGTGGCTTAGAGACAAGGTTTATTAGATGACCGACACAAAGTGAAAGTAAATGTATAATTCACACATCTATACAAAGTTAACCCATTATGACAGAAAGGCTCAAAATTTTTCTTCAACACCAATTGAAAAAAATATTTTTTTAGCCCAAGATGAGTAAAATGCAATCATAACAAAAAATGTCCCCATAGGTGTACTAAAGTACGAGTAATAAAACAATTAGTGCTCAGTTACAATTACCAAACTACTACTACTATTTCTTCTGCTACTGCTACTACAGTTACTAAGAGGAAGAAGATTAAGAAGAAAACAAAATAAAACATGTTCAAAATAAGTTCTCATATAGAACACTAGGGCTTTGTGTATGAAGTCTGTACATGCAGTGTCAGGAGCCATATTTTTAAGGTAAACGACCATGGTATATATTGGGACAGATTTATTCAGCTTCAGTCACAATTCTAGAGTCCATGCCTTACGCCATAAATAATGTGTTTTTTTTTTCCTTTGGGCCAAGGAGCCATGGCTTATTTGTAACAATGTAGGCCTAAATTGTTCCACAATTCTGGTGAAAAATTCTGGCATAAAGTAAGCCAAATGATAGCTTGTACAAACATATGGGGTAATGTAAGAACGTTTTTATGACAGAAACATTGAGTGATTTCAGCTGATTTTTCAAAAGAATTTGCAACCAAATTATAAAGTGTTCATATAAAAGTTTGGACACACCTTCTCATTCAAGGAGTTTTCTGTATTTTCATGACTATGAAAATTGTAGATTCACACTGAAGGCATCAAAACTGTCCTTAGCAGTGGTTTCCTAGCAGCTATTTTACCATGAAGGCCTGCTGCGATTTCTGAGGCTGGTGACTCGGATGTACTTATCCTCTGCAGCAGAGGTGACTCTTGGTCCTTCTTTCCTGGAGCGGTCCTCATGTGAGCCAGTTTCTTTGTAGTGCTTGATGGTTTTTGCGACTGCACTTTGGGACACTTTCAAAGTTTTCCCAATTTTTCGGACTGACTGACTGTCAGGAGCCATATTTTTAAGGTAAACGACCATGGTATATATTGGGACAGATTTATTCAGCTTCAGTCACAATTCTAGAGTCCATGCCTTACGCCATAAATAATGTGTTTTTTTTTTCCTTTGGGCCAAGGAGCCATGGCTTATTTGTAACAATGTAGGCCTAAATTGTTCCACAATTCTGGTGAAAAATTCTGGCATAAAGTAAGCCAAATGATAGCTTGTACAAACATATGGGGTAATGTAAGAACGTTTTTATGACAGAAACATTGAGTGATTTCAGCTGATTTTTCAAAAGAATTTGCAACCAAATTATAAAGTGTTCATATAAAAGTTTGGACACACCTTCTCATTCAAGGAGTTTTCTGTATTTTCATGACTATGAAAATTGTAGATTCACACTGAAGGCATCAAAACTATGAATTAACACATGTGGAATTATATAGTTAATAAAAAATTGTGAAACAACTGAAAATATGTCTTATATACTAGGTTCTTCAAAGTAGCCACCTTTTGCTTTGATTACTGCTTTGCACACTCTTGGCATTCTCTTGATGAGCTTCAAGAGGTAGTCATCTGAAATAGTATTGAAGGAGTTCCCAGAGATGCTTAGCACTTGTTGGCCCTTTTGCCTTAACTCTGCGGTCCAGCTAACCCCAAACCATCTAGATTGGGTTCAGGTCTGGTGACTGTGGAGGCCAGGTCATCTGGCGTAGCACCCCATCACTCTACTTCTTGGTCAAATAGCCCTTACACAGCCTGGAGGTGTGTTTGGGGTCATTGTCCTGTTGATAAATAAATGATGGTCCAACTAAACGCAAACCGGATGGAATAGCATGCCGCTGCAAGATGCTATGGTAGCCATGCTGGTTCAGTATGCCTTCAATTTTGAATAAATCCCCAACAGTGTCACCAGCAAAGCACCCCTACACCATCACACCTCCTCCTCCATGCTTCACGGTGGGAACCAGTCCATCCGTTCACCTTTTCTGTGTTGCACAAAGACACGGTGGTTGGAACCAAAGATCTCAAATTTGGACTCATCAGGCCAAAGCACAGATTTCCACTGGTCTAATGTCCATTCCTTGTGTTATTTAGCCCAAACAAGTCTCTTCTGCTTGTTGCCTGTCCTTAGCAGTGGTTTCCTAGCAGCTATTTTACCATGAAGGCCTGCTGCGATTTCTGAGGCTGGTGACTCGGATGTACTTATCCTCTGCAGCAGAGGTGACTCTTGGTCCTTCTTTCCTGGAGCGGTCCTCATGTGAGCCAGTTTCTTTGTAGTGCTTGATGGTTTTTGCGACTGCACTTTGGGACACTTTCAAAGTTTTCGCAATTTTTCGGACTGACTGACCTTCATTTCTTAAAGTAATGATGGCCACTAGCTTTTCTTTATGTAGCTGCTTTTTTCTTGCCATAATAAAAATTCTAACAGTCTATTCAGTAGGACTATCAGCTGTGTATCCACCTGACTTCTGCCCAACACAACTCATGGTCCCAACCCCATTTATAAGGCAAGATATCCCACTTATTAAACCTGACAGGGCACACCTGTAAAGTGAAAACCATTTCAGGTGACTACATCTTGAAGCTCATCAAGAGAATGCCAAGATTGTGCAAAGCAGTAATCAAAGCAAAAGGTGGCTACTTTGAAGAACCTAGAATGTAAGACATATTTACAGTTGTTTCACACTTTTTTGTTAAGTATATAATTCCACATGTGTTAATTCATAGTTTTGATGCCTTCAGTGTGAATCTACAATTTTCATAGTCATGAAAATACAGAAAACTCTTTGAATGAGAAGGTGTGTCCAAACATTTGGTCTGTACTATATATATATATATATATATATATATATATATATATATATATATATATATGCAGTGCCTACAAGTAGTATTCAACCCCCTGCAGATTTAGCTGGTTTGATAAGATGCAAATAAGTTAGAGCCTTCAAACTTCAAACAAGAGCAGGATTTATTAACAGATGCATAAATCTTACAAACCAAAAAGTTATGTTGCTCAGTTAAATTTTAATAAATTTTAAACATAAAAGTGTGGGTCAATTATTATTCAACCCCTAGGTTTTTTTTTTTTTTTTTTTTAAATCTTTATTGTTTTTCTTATCCATAACAAAAACGGAATATAAAATATTACTACAATAATATTCCATTGCAATATAGTAAACCTGTACATACATATTAACCCACCCACCACCCCAATGTCAGGCCAGGGGAAAAAAAAAAAAAAAAAAAAAAAAAAGAAAAAAGAAAAAAAGGAAAAAATTCTTAATCATCACATACTTCTAACCCGCATTTCCCCAAATACTCCAAATCTCTTCCCATCTAGCGATTACATTCATGCTTGCAAAATACACTTTCTCATAATTTTTAATTTTTGTAACCAATTGTTCCAATTCCTTCATCGACAACCTTATATTACTCCCCCAGTGCCTAACTAGAATAACTCTAGCCAGCATTGTAATCCGACAGATACACGTTAAAGTATGTCTGGGGGTTTTAGAAGTGATCAGAGGCGAGAAGGCATTGAGGATCATATTAGCCACTGATAGCTCCATCTCAATTTTAAACCTACTAAATATTAATTTATTCACCTTTCCCCAATAATCCTGTGCCTGTGAGCAAGACCACACCACATGTATATAGTCAGCATCCAACCCTCCGCATCTCAAGCAAGCGGAGGTTTCCTTCAATTTCATTCTGTGTAACAACTTAGGTGTATAATATAATCTGTGCAGTAAATTAAACTGAATCAACCGATGTCCAGAATTTAAAGACATCCTGGGGATGTTCCGACAGGCCCCCTTCCATTCTTCATCCGAGATATCAAACTCATGCTCCCAAAGGAGTCTACCTGGAGAAACATCCCCACATGTCAACTCCTTCAACACCAGTTTATAGAACCAGGATATCTTGTATCTAATCCTCTTATCATCACGTATCCTAGCCAAAAAGGGAAAAGGAGCTGGCCTAAACATCGACTTATCCTTTGTACACCTATATGCATTAACCATCTGTACATATCTAAAGTGTAAATTCTCCTGAATCTCAAAAAGCATTTTAAGTTCTTGAAACGTTCTAATATTCCCCTCGTAAAATAAGTGTCCCAATTCCACTAACCCCACATCCCTCCATACCTTCCAATCCCGAATTTTCATAAATTCTTTCAAGTGTTCATTCCCCCAGAGCGGAGCACATGTCAGTGGGCCCTTTATCCCCCCAGCACTCTTTATTGCCTTCCAACATTTCCACAGTTTCATCACACTCCAATTCCCGCGAAACCTACCTCTCTCCACCCGTCCAGACTCCAATAATTGAAATATATTTTGTACTCCATGAGCCTCCCCTACCAGTCTGGTCAGGTAGGGAGAGGAGCCCCACTGTGAGAGAGTAAGCAGCTGAGCTGCAAAAAAGTATCCTCTCAAATTCGGGATACCCAATCCTCCCTCCACAGCGGGGCTCCATAAATACCTCTGCTTAATTCTCACCCGTTTTTGACCCCAGATTAGATCGTTAAACATTCTCTCAATTGCTTTGAAAAACCGATCCTCAATCCACACTGGGGACGCAGTGATAATATATAACAGCTGAGGGAGAATTATCATTTTAATAACAGCAATACGATCCACTTTGGTTACTAAAAGTTTTTGCCAAATTCCAATCTTGGATTTAACTTTAGATAAAAGTGGAGATAGATTAAGGCCAGGGAACTCTCTAGGATCCCTACTAATTTTAAGTCCCAGGTACTCCAAACTGCCCCCTCTCTCAACTACCCGAACCCGATGGCAAGACACTTCCTCATTCCTCTCCTCGTCTACCCACAACAGGGCTGATTTGGTCCAGTTAATCTCCAACCCCGAAGAACTCCCAAATCTACCAACCAACTCCATTAACACTGGAAGGGATCTACTCAGATTAGACAAACACAAGAGCATATCATCAGCATACATCAGGAGCTTATCATCGGTACCACGGCAACCAAACCCTTCAATCCTCTTCTCCGCCCTTATAGCTATCGCCATTGGTTCCAAATATAAAGCAAATAACATAGGGGATAGGGGGCACCCTTGTCGGGTCCCTCTTCCCAAGAAAAAGGTTCCCGAAAGCACCCCGTTCACCAAAACTCTGGCGGTGGGCATATAATACAGAACTCTTATCCCTTCCAGGAAACCAGGACCAAAACCAAATTTCCTTAAAGCTGCAAAGAGGAAGGGCCACTCAACCCTGTCGAACGCTTTAGTGGCGTCCAAGACAGGATCGAGCGACCCTCCCCCTCTCCCACCTGAATATTACTGAATAAGCGATCCATATTTCCTCTGATCTGTCTCCCTGGAATAAACCCTGCCTGATCTAAATGAACTAAAGAGTCAATCACCCCACTCAATCTCCTAGCTGTAGCCTTAGCTAAAATTTTCATATCTGTATTTAATAGGGAGATTGGCCTATAGTCCCCCCTATCCGTCCCATCTTTACCCTTCTTCAATATCAGCGTTATAATAGCTTCTCTCATTGACCCGGGTAACATTCCTTTTTTCAACGAGCGGTTATACACCGCCAACAATTTCGGAAGTAAACTCCTTCCAAACCGCCTGTACAGCTCAAAAGGGAAGCCATCTGAACCCGGGCAAGTATTGCCCGACACCGATTTTAATGCCTCCTCCAATTCTTGTTCAAGAAAGGGAGATTCCAGCTTATCCCGTTCTGAGCCCAACAGGACAGGGAAGGAGACCTCCTCTAAACAGGCAGGGGATATCGTATGTTCTTCACCGGTACTTCCAGATTTATAAACCTCTGCAAAATACTGCCTAAATACTTCTCCAATCTCATATGCATCTGTCACTTCTAATCCCTCCGCTATTGACAGTCGATCTATTCTATTCCGGCCAGTTTGATTGCGTACCACCCCCGCGAGTAGTTTCCCAGGTTTACCACTCTCACAAAAATACTTCTGACCGGAAAAGAATATCCGCTGCTCCGCTTTGCTACGCATAAAATCCTGATAGTTCCTGTCCGCTTCCTGAAATTTATCATAACTGGAAGGAGTATTATCCTCTATGTATACTGTTTCCTTCTGCCTCCTTGTTTCCAACAATTCCGCCTCTCTCTTTCCAAAAGCCCGCCTAGCAATGCCAATGTTTTTAAGAAGCACCCCTCTAAGGTACGCCTTTAGGGCATCCCATACAATATCAATTGGGGCGGTATCGAGGTTGAAATCCCAGAATTCCTGTATGCCCCTTTCAATCTCATCTCCGTCCAGTATAGACAGCCAATGCGGGTTCAACCTGAATGTTCTCCCACTCCCCAACTTCTCCTTACCCAAACGGAGATCTATTACCAACAGGGAGTGGTCGGACATACTCCCCGCTTTGTATTGTATATCACTAATTAAATCAAGGCAGTTTTCACTAACCAGCGCTAAATCTATCCTGGAGAGAGATGAATGTGTCCTGGAAAAACAGGAATAGCACTTCCGTCTAGGATTCCTTATCCTCCAGACATCCACCAATCCGGCCTCCTGGGTAAATTTCCCCAAGGGGGTAACGAAGGCACTAACAGACTTTCCTCCCCTTAGTCTATCCATAGTAGAATCCATAACACAATTAAAATCCCCAGCGGACAGGATTGGGACAGACCCATACCGACTACTGAAGTCCATCAGTGCTACCAATACTTCAATAGTAAACGGGGGAGGAATATAAATGAAGGCCAGTATACAGGGGATCTGCTCCAACTTCCCGTACCAAAATATGTACCTCCCCACTGTGTCTGCCTTCACCGCAATGGTCTCAAACTTTATATCTTTATGCACATAGATAGATACTCCCCTTGAATAAGCGGAGAAGGTAGCATGATATTCAAAAGCAGCCCATCTCCTCCTCACCCAAGGCTCATTCTGATCCGATAAATGGGTTTCCATTAAGCAAACTACTGCTGGGAGAAAACGAGATATTATATCAAAAATCGCGCAACGTTTTACTCTATCATTCAAACCTCTTACATTCCAAGTTACAACCTTAACACTCATTTATGTAAGGGAGAAAGAGAGAAAAAAAAAAAAAAAAGAAAAAAAAAAAAAAAGGGAGAGGGATCCCCCGGCCTGACATCCCACCCCCTTCCCTCCCCACATCCTATATTGCAGATTCCCACAATACCCTTCCGAAAGTAGCATAAAACTAGGAAACCCCCCCCCCTCACCCCCAGCCCCCGACCAAACTACTCATCATATTTTATCCAAGACCCTCCTCATCTAACCATTTAACTGCATCATCTACAGACAGAAAAAACAATGTCTTCCCTTTGTATATCACCCGTAGAGTTGACGGGAACATCATAGAGTACCCAATCTGATTTTGACTAAGAGTTTTCTTGACTACATTGTATGATCTTCTCTTCTGTCTAGTTGCCCATGAGAAGTCTGGATACACGGCTATTTTAGCTGAGTTATAAACAAATAGCTCATTGTTCCGGGCTAATTTCAAGATCACATCCCGGTCCTGAGTACTTAAAATTCTGGCTATCACTGCTCTAGGCCTATCCCCCGGTGCTGGGGCTCGTCCCGGGACCCTATGTACTCTTTCAACCAGAAAACAGGTAGTCAGTTTTTCTTTACCAATTATTCCAATAAGCCAGTCTTGCAAAAAAGATGTCAAATTATCTGGAAGGCCTACTTCGGGGAAACCAACTAGACGCAAATTACGGCGCCTAGCTCGATCCTCCAGATCTGTCATCTTATTTGAAAGATCTTTCAACTGAGAAGCCATAGAATTACAGAGTTTTTTGTTACCCTCCACCTCTTTAACTACTTTACTCATTTTCTCCCCCTGATTCTTAACCTGATCATTCAATTTATAAAGATCATTTCTAATTTTCGTAACGTCATTCTGCGTAACTCTCATTTGTTCCTGTAGCTCCTCCAACACTTCATTGCTCTTTTTAACCGTGGCCAGGATCTCCTGCAATATATCTGGACAATCAACAGTTTGTTCTTCCAAATCTTCAGTCTCTAATACTCTATAGCGAGACCCCTCACTATCCCCAGCACCACTCCCAATATCTGCTTTTTTTGGCGCAGAACGTGTTTTAACTTGCGGGGTCTTCCATAATGTATCTAATTTTGTCAGTGTATCTGACTTATTGGACATTTTACCTACGGGAGAGACTGCCCCACCCCCCGACTTTCTAGAAGGCAGTTTAGGAGGCATATTCCCTCCCTCTCTCTTCTCCCTCCCTCCTATATGGAATCAACTATTGCTATTCTCTCCTCCCCAGCATATAATATCACACACAGTATCTGGTTAATATACACATAAACAATACTGCAGGAGATAAAGTCCACTAGCGACCACCGGCAATATTATACAAGTTAATTCCTCCAGCTCAAAGCCATCCAATAGATGTTTATCCACGTAAATCCTACGATGAGATGGGAGGGGGGAGTAGACTCAATATTCCGCGCACATATACCATACAACTAGAAAGGGGGAGTCCAATAGAGCCACTAAGAGTGTTATCACGGTTAGTTCCTCCAGCGCCAGGGGCAGCGAAGGGTTAATATCACAAGTATAGTACAGCTGGAGGAAGCAGGGGCCCATTCACATCCACTGTAAGTGTTATAAGGTTAGTTCATCCAACGCCAGAGGCAGCGAAGGGTTAATATCAGAGGTATAGTACAGCTGGAGGGAGCAGGGGCCCATTCACATCCACTGTAAGTGTTATCACGGTTGGTTCATCCAGCGCCAGGGGCAACGAAGGGTTAATATCACAGGTATAGTACAGCTGGAGGGAGCAGGGGCCCATTCACATCCACTGTAAGTGTTATAAGGTTAGTTCATCCAGCGCCAGGGGCAGCGGAGGGTTAATATCACAGGTATAGTACAGCTGGAGGGAGCAGGGGCCCATTCACATCCACTGTAAGTGTTATCACCGTTAGTTCATCCAGCCCCAGGGGCAGCAAAGAGTTAGTGTCACAGGTATAATACAGCTGGAGGGAGCAGAGGCCCATACACATCCCCTGTAAGTGTTATCACGGTTAGTTCATTCAGCACCAGAAGCAGCGAAAGGTTAATATCACAGGTATAGTACAGCTGGAGGGAGCAGGGGCCTATTCACATCCACTATAAGTGTTATAAGATTAGTTCATCTGGCAAAAAAACAGTAATCAATTGGTACTCAAATATACCATACACGTATACCATGCAGCTGGGAGAGGGGAATCCACTAAGGCTACTGAGAGTATTACAACGGTTAGTTCATCCAACTTAAGTGCCAGCGAGGGGTCAGTATCACAAGTATAGTACAATTGAAAGGAGCGGGGGGCCATTAGCGTCCACTAAGTGTATTATAAAAGTTAATTCATCCAGCTAAGAGTCCGTGATCAATTAGAGCTCAAATAATATAAGGTTAATACTCATAAATCCAGTGCAATATAGAGGGAATCATCCCGGCAATTGTCAGCCAGCATGGAACGGAGAGATGGCAACCATCCAAGGGCAACCCCACTTCACAGGGGGATGCCCAATTCTCACCAAGCCAACAAGCCTCTGCGATATCCACTGCTCTCTGAAGCCAGATCACGGCAGATGACCTGAGTCCCAGCTTCCACTGACCCTCCAACGCCGTCCGATGCTCTCAGTCAGCACGCCAAGCAGTACCTCCAGTCCGGATTCAGGGGCCCGCGTCCCCGCGGCAAGAATCATGCGGCTCCCTGTACAGACGCTACAGCACGGAGTCACGCTGGGTCATGTGCTCAAACTCGAGTACCCGCAGGAGGGAGCCCCAGAAAGCGCCGCCTCCCTACTTCAGCAGCTTCCACGGCACCAAGCAGGGCACCGCCGTCCCAGGAATCCCCACGTCCACGGACCCGAAGCGCTACCGATAGCCAGGTAAATCAGCCAGGTAGATCAGCGGAATCTCAATCCCAGTCCAGGCACATGGAGACAAACTCTCACCCTCGCACACACAGCCGGGGGAGGGGGTGGGGGAAGGGCTCCAGGACGTGCACTCACGTCATGCTACACCCTCCTTTCAACCCCTAGGTTTAATATTTTGTGGAATAACCCTTGTTTGCAATTACAGCTAATAATCGTCTTTTATAAGACCTGATCAGTCCGGCACAGGTCTCTGGAGTTATCTTGGCCCACTCCTCCATGCAGATCTTCTCCAAGTTATCTAGGTTCTTTGGGTGTCTCATGTGGACTTTAATCTTGAGCTCCTTCCACAAGTTTTCAATTGGGTTAAGGTCAGGAGACTGCCTAGGCCACTGCAACACCTTGATTTTTTCCCTCTTGAACCAGGCCTTGGTTTTCTTGGCTGTTTGCTTTTGGTCGTTGTCTTGTTGGAAGATGAAATGACGACCCATCTTAAGATCCTTGATGGAGGAGCGGAGGTTCTTGGCCAAAATCTCCAGGTAGGCCGTGCTATCCATCTTCCCATGGATGCGGACCAGATGGCCAGGCCCCTTGGCTGAGAAGCAGCCCCACAGCATGATGCTGCCACCACCATGCTTGACTGTAGGGATGGTATTCTTGGGGTCGTATGCAGTGCCATCCAGTCTCCAAACGTCACGTGTGTGGTTGGCACCAAAGATCTCGATCTTGGTCTCATCAGACCAGAGAACCTTGAACCAGTCTGTCTCAGAGTCCTCCAAGTGATCATGAGCAAACTGTAAACGAGCCTTGACATGACGCTTTGAAAGTAAAGGTACCTTACGGGCTCGTCTGGAACGGAGACCATTGCGGTGGAGTACGTTACTTATGGTATTGACTGAAACCAATGTCCCCACTGCCATGAGATCTTCCCGGAGCTCCTTCCTTGTTGTCCTCGGGTTAGCCTTGATTCTTCGGACAAGCCTGGCCTCGGCACGGGAGGAAACTTTCAAAGGCTGTCCAGGCCGTGGAAGGCTAACAGTAGTTCCATAAGCCTTCCACTTCCAGATGATGCTCCCAACAGTGGAGACAGGTAGACACAACTCCTTGGAAAGGGTTTTGTACCCCTTGCCAGCCTTGTGACCCTCCACGATCTTGTCTCTGATGGCCTTGGAATGCTCCTTTGTCTTTCCCATGTTGACCATGTATGAGTGCTGTTCACAAGTTTGGGGAGGGTCTTAAATAGTCAGAAAAGGCTGGAAAAACAGATAATTAATCCAAACATGTGAAGCTCATTGTTCTTTGTGCCTGAACTACTTCTTAATACTTTAGGGGAACCAAACAGAATTCTGGTGGTTTGATGGGTTGAATAATAATTGACCCACACTTTTATGTTTAAAATTTATTAAAATTTAACTGAGCAACATAACTTTTTGGTTTGTAAGATTTATGCATCTGTTAATAAATCCTGCTCTTGTTTGAAGTTTGAAGGCTCTAACTTATTTGCATCTTATCAAACCAGCTAAATCTGCAGGGGGTTGAATACTACTTGTAGGCACTGTATATACTTTTTGTGTCATTTATTAAGACTGCATTTGCCATTTTGTGATGTAAAAAAGTCACAAAACCCTGTTTTGCGCCTTTTTTAAAAATGTCTGGCAAACAAAAAATTGCCACACATGACATTTTCATGCAGACATTGACACTGAGGAGTGAAGGGGCAGTATTGAAGAGCAGTGGTGATGGGTCATCAGCCGTAGCACATTTACTATTATTTATGCCAGGAAACTTGCATGAATGACGACTAAAATTTATTCCTGTCAGGAGCTGGAGTACATTTTAACCCCTTAGTGACCAGCCTGTTTTTGGCCTTAGTGACCAAGCGTTTTTTTTTCTTTTTTCATCGTCGTGTTCCAAGAGCTATAACTTTTTCATTTTTCCATCTATATAGATGTATGAGGGCTTATTTTTTACGGGACAAGTTGTAGTTTTTAATGGTGCCATTTTGGGGTACACATAACTTTCAGATTAACTTTTATTAACTCTTTCTGGGAGGGAAATGGGAAAAACTGCAATACCACCACTGCGTTTTTACGTTATAAATTTTACGGCGATCATTTTTCGGTATAAATTACAACATATATTTATTCTCTGGGTCAATACGATTACAATGATACCAAATACATATAGTTTTTTTTGCGTTTTACTACTTTTTTGCAATAAAATCCTTTTTTTTAAAGAAAAAAAAGTTTTTGCATTGCTGATTCCCAAGAACATTATTTTTTTTATTTTTCTTTCTATGGAGTTGTGTGGGGGCTTAATTTTTGCGGGACAACTTGTATTTTTCATTGGTATCCTTTTTTAGTAAATGACGCTTTTTGATCGCTTGTTATTACGTTTTTTTCGGTGGCAACTAAGAATAAATTAGCAATTCTGTCTTGTTTTTTTTAATTTTTTTTATTGTGTTTACCGTAGGGGCTCATTTTTGTGATATTTATGTAGTCCGGGTCGTTACGGACGTGGCAATACCAAACATATGGGGGAGATTTTTTTTTGCAATTTTTTTCATTGAAAAGCGTATTTTCAATGGAAAAAAATAATATTTTTTATTTTTTATTGGATTTTTTAAATAGAATAAATGTGTTTTTTTTTACTTTTTTTACCACTTATAGTCCCTTTGTGGGACTATTAACAATCAATATTCTGATTGCCTTTAAAATGCAATGCATTATCCCTATAGTGCATTGCATTTTAATGACAATGCTATTCAGAATTTGACCAGCAGGTGGCGCCAGAGAGGCGCAGCCTGCTGGTATCTACTCAAGGCTGGTCTGGGGCCTAGATCAGACCCCTGCCAGCCTTCCCACACATCGGCACCCTGCGATCGCTTTTGCAGGGTGCCGATGGGAGACAGAGGGAGACCGCTCCCTCTGTCAGCACATTACATGCGGTGGGCGCCATTGCCCACGGCATGTAAAGTGTTAAACAGCCCGGATCGGCACTCCTGCCGGTCCGGGCTGTTAGAGCAGGGCCGCGGCTATCATGTGAGAGCCGGGCCCGTGCTCCCCGCTGCACGGGAGACCCGTGCAGCGCTTAGACTGGGCCGCCGTGAAAAAGCGGCGGCCCAGCCTAAGGCCCCTTAGTGACTGCCGTAAAAAGGCGTATGGGTGGTCACTAAGGGGTTAAAGTAGGCACACAAACTGTCAGCGGATGTGCCTAATTTTTGACAAGGTGCATCCTTCAGCAACGCAAAAGGTATGAAAAACTGACGTTGATAGATGACCCCCATAACCATTTTTGACTAGACACTCTACTGATATGGTACATATTTTAGTTAGCATCAGTAAGGGCCACTTCACACGACCAATTCACACGACCAATTTTGCAGAATAGATGCAGCCCCTTTCATTTCAATTGCCGCCATTAGATTGCGACATAGAACATGTCCTATTCTTGTCCGCAATAGCGAACAAGACTAGGCATTTTGTATGCGGTGCCGGCCATGTGTGTTCCACAAATTGCAGAACACACACTGGTCAGCAACACCACGGCTGTCTGAACGGCCCCTTACTATGATAAATCTATCTAGTCTTAACTGGTAATAATAGCTGGTTTAAAATTATGAATCCGAAGTCGGGTTTGGTACCGAGGTACCAGTCGGTACCAAATCCAACTTCGGATTCCTAATTTTAAATGTTTTTAAAGATTCAGAAATGAATACCGAATTAATTGGGGTGAAATAAAGTTTGGCTCCACACAGCCAATACATTTTACTGCTACGGATACAACATTCAAATCAACTTTTTGGAACAGATTGACTTTGGATCAATGATCCGAAGAGCCATTCACTCAAGACTTACTGCTAAATGTACACTATCTAAATATTAAACAAGATTAGTTTTTCTGCCCCTTTGTGTCAAAATAATCATGTGACGATCATTTTTTTGTTGTTGGATTCATACACATGAAATGGAAGGCATATAGCGGTACAGTAAGGGAATACAGTTGTATGAGCACCATATTTTGGATCAGTAAATTGGATGTACTGCACATTGTATAAAGCCATGATAAATGCATGTGTGTGAGTCCTTATACAGTGGATGAGATGTTTTGGTTCATATGAAACCACACAAAGAAAACACAAGCTGCAATTTCCTAAATACATAAAAAATATGTTTCTTCTCTGTTAAAGTCAGATAACTAGGACAGTGCTAACTAAATTGTTTAACACAAATCTGTGGATAAAGATTGTCATTTTCCTTAAAGGGGTCGTCTCACTTCAGTAAGTTGCATTTATCATGTAGAGAGAGTTAACCCCTGTGTTTAAAGATGGCGTCCGCTCCTGAGCTGAGCGGGCGTCATGGCCATGTGTAAACTGCTGATTTACCAGTCACCCGCGGCTAATGTCCATGATCGGCAGTAATGCTGATCACGGAAATTTAACCCCTCGGATGCCGCGGCTTCCGTTGTTGCTCCGGCTCCCCCGTGTGGCGGTCAGTGGAGCCGGAGCATGCCTGCAGCAGCCCCTGTCATAGTGAATGAGAGGAGGCTGCTGCATAGGCATTCCTATGGAGCCCATCTGTGTAATAGGAATTGAAAAGCAGTAAAATCCTCATAGACTCCAATGCTAATGCATTGGAGTCTATGATATAAGCAATCAAATGATTGCTTGTTATAGTTCCCTATGGAAAAGTTAAAAAAAAATAATTAAAAAATGTAAAAGTTCAAATCTCCCCCCTTTCCCCAAAATAAAAATAAAAGTATTCAAAAAAATTAAAAATACACATCATGGGTATCGCCCTGTGTGTAAACGCCCATATTATAAAAATATAAAAATTAATTTCCCGTACGGAAAACAGCAAAATGGAAAAAAGCGTCAAAATGGCCGATTCAACGTTTTTTGTCGCTTTTTTCTAAAAAAAATTAAATAAAAAGTGATCAAAAAGTCATACACACCCCAGAATGGTATCAATGAAAAGTTTAGATCGCCCCGCAAAAAATGAGCCCCCATACAGATCCCTACACATAAATACCAAAATGTTATAGGGGTCAAAATATGACAAAAAAAAAATCCAACTTTATAATTATTTTATTACTATCAAAACGCAAGAAAAACTATACTTATTAATATCGCCAGATTCGTACTGACCTGTAGAATGAAAGTAACTGGTCAGTTTTAATGAACATCGAACGCCGTAAATAAAAAACCCGTAAAACTGTAGACTTTGCAATTTTTCCCAATTTGGAATTTTTTTCCCGCTTGACACTACATCATATGCAATGGTGGCGTTGGAAAGTACAATTTGTCCTGCAAAAAACAAGCCCTCATACAGAACAAGCCCTCATACAGCTATGTGAAAAGAAAATTAATACAAGACACTTACTAATGTATATTGATTGTTCGTATTGCCTCCTTTGCTAGCTGGATTAATTTTTCTATCACATTATACACGGCTCGTTTCTATGGTTACAGACCACTCTGCAATCCAGCAGTGGTAGTCTTGCTTGCACAATATAGAAAATAGCACTGGCCAAGTGTGCTTCCACAGTCCCGGCCACCAGAGAGGCTGAAACTTTTTCATATGATGTGCAAGCACAGTCACCTCTTGGATTGCAGGGTGGTTTGTAACCATGGAAACGAGCAGTGTGCAATGTGATAGAAAAATGAATCCAACCAGCAAAGGAAGCAATATGGACAATCACAATACATTAGTAAGTGGCGCAGATTAACTTTCTCTACATGATAAATGCAACTTACTGAAGTGAGACAACCCCTTTAATCCTCAGAAAATTGACCCTCTCAATAGTTTCAATGAATCTCTGTTTAAACATTGTCTGCTACTGCAAATCTGACATATTTTACTACAAGACTAACTGCAGCATTACAAGGATTAGCCTCATTGTCATTCAAAGGGACTAATTTGATTACTGTGCAAAGCAGTAATCAAAGCAAAAGGTGGCTACTTTGAAGAACCTAGAACCAGTTTTCAAACTAGCACCTGGATCTGAATACTTTTGTAATTGCATGCCATTAAAAATTTTCTATAGCTACTGAGTTATTCAATAACATGTATCTGTACAGAACCACTTAATTTCTTATTTCTTTGACCTATTCACTGACAAGGCCACACATGCTCAGTTTCAACTTTTAACTGCCTCCTGAGCTGTGATAGGGAGAGCATGGACACGCCTCCTGAGCTGCAGCAGAAAAGACACTCCTCTTGAGCTGCCAACATGATATAAATCTAGTAGAGCAATGAATGGGGAGATCTCTGGATCCATGTGAGGCACAGGGCTGGTTCTAGCTTTGTTAAAAAGAGGTTGTCTCATACTTTATGATGTCTGATTTTAATTTTTTACATTATTCGTGGGATAACCCCTTTAAGTATATAATTCCACATGTGTTAATTCATAGTTTTGATGCCTTCAGTGTGAATCTACACTTTCATAGTCATGAAAATACAGAAAACTCTTTGACAATGTGTCCAAACTTTTGGTCTGTACTGTATAATGAAGACTCATATTTGTAATATGCATTTATCCTTTTCTTCTTTCTTCTCAATTCTAAGTGACATATTACATACTGTAAAGAATAGAAAGTTGACTGGTAGTCTGTCCCTGCGGCCAAATTACTTTTGCCCACTTTGGAAAATATGTAATTTCCAAGGTTGTTAAACTTCATGCTCCCTCTGTGTTCAACCCTTAGCAATTTAGAAATAATAAATGTAGCATTCTTCTTGCTATATGCTACTTGCAGAGAGTGGCTTAGAGAAGCTGGGTTCAGAAAGGGTTCTCTTGTGTTGCTTATGTGAATGACTACAAATTACTTTCAAATTACACGTGTAAAGAAATAATGCAGATTAATTAAGAGTAGAGCTCCTGAAAGCATATATGTGAATTATCACTAAAAAAGGCAAATGATGAATACCCCCTCTTCAAGTATTTCCCACAAGACCTTGTACAACGCTTATTTTGCATACAAAGTACATCCAGCATAATTCATCATTTCCACAGGGAAAGTTTGTAATGAACGTTAAAAGCTTAAGTTTGTTTACCTACCATCAGGATCGAGGAGATTTGCAATTCCCAAATGTTGCTGGGCAGTGTTGAATGCATGATCCAGTCGCTGAACAGCAGATTGTTGGCTAAGCACACTATTCCACTCAAACAGATCCGGTCTGCAAAATAAATAAGCATCTTTTTAGTTTACAAAAAGTAACCCAAAGCACTCTAATACTTGCCAACTTTTCAAAATTGGCTTCACAGTAGTCTGTGAATGTGGCAAAGATCTCCATGCTCTATTTTCATTGTTCTTGTTCCATTCAGCATGTGATCCCACATGTACATGTGCTTGTCACGTAATAACATTCATGCGTAGTATAGACCTTTGTTGTCACTGCTGTCCCTACAATCCTAGATGACTATGTAAGGGTGCAACCACACTGTCAGGTTTCTGCATGCACTTCTGGAAGCCAAAATCAGGAGTGGATAATAAAAGAACATGTGAAGAACAAACACATCTCTTTTATTTTTTAATTGACCCCTTGTTTTGGCTTTCAAAACTGCATTGAGAAACTTGGTCTTGTGGCCAAACCCTAATTCCGGGTGTCCCACCAACTTTACAGAATCGTAACAACAAGAACATAGCTACACTTAGTGAAGTGTTGGTTAACTCTTTTAGCCTCAAAAGGTTTTTTGTATTTGTTTTTCACTCCCTGCTCTCCGGGGCCATAACTTTTTAAGTTTTCTATTCACATAGCAGTATGAGGTCTTGTTTTTTTGCGAGACAAGTTGCACTTTCTAACTCCTCCATTTAATATTGCATACAATGTAGTGGAGAAATGTAAAAAAAAACTCCAAATGGGGCAAAATTGGAAAAAATAAATTTTGCAACCATAATTTTTGGTTTATTTTGTAAGCGGCAATGCCCATGATGTGTGTTTTTTATTGTATGTATTTTTATATTTTTAAATTTTTATATTTTTTAAAACATGAAGAACTGTAACAAGCAATCATTAGATTGCTTCTCTCATAGACTGTAATGCATTATCATTGAAATATATGATAAATACACTACTGGGGAGATTTATCAAACTAGTGTAAAGTAGAACCGTCTTAGTTGGCCATAACAACCGATCAGATTACATATTTCATTTTTCACAGATTCTTTGGAAAATGAAAGGTGGAATGTGATTGATTGCTGCGGGCAACTAAGACAGTTCTTCTTTACACCAGTTTGATAAATCCCCCCTATGTTCCTATGAAGCCCTGCGAGAGACAGGAGTTCCATAATAATTACTGTGTGGTAGCCATTTATCATTGAGGAATACAGAAGCTACCAAACACAACATTGCAGCCCTCCATAAATCTTATCCAGTGGGACCCGGAACCCACCCACAAGTTTAGGAAAAATTTGACTTGCACCAACTCTGAATTTCCTTGTGCTTCGGGGTAACAAATCATTTATTTTCTCTAAAATGGCAGCTACATATGTTACAAAGTGAAAGTAAGAAGCACGAGAACAAGAGATCTCCCATAATTTCATGCAGACAGCTAATCAGCAGCTATCCAGCCCTTGTGATGTCACAGCCCTATAAATATCTAATCCTGGCTGGTCTCTGCCATTTTACTGAGAAATGAGAGTAGGGAGAGACATGACAGGCACTAGGGACAGTGATTAAGAAAGCCAGTAATTGTTAAATATTGGATAGGGAGAGTTCAGGGACAGCACAAGGACAGTATAGAGAGATCATAAGGAGACTTTTTACACAATATAGGAAAGCATAGGGGGAGTGCAGGGACTAATTAAACAGTGTCCCCCTTTGTTAATCGATAAGCAATTCTATTACACCTTGATTCAGTAATTGAAGGGGGAAAAGCTGTCTAATACTAAGGCTATTGTGGTGTCCACATTGTTTTATTCATAAGTAATTCTATAATTAGAGATGAGCAAACCCAAACTGCAAAGTTATCATTGAAGTCCGGGTTTGGACGATTTATGAAATATTTTATTATTTTCTATTATAACATGGTTAACTTAATACTTAGGACGGAATGCAAAAGGGACACCTTCAGATGCATTCCTTTTTGCATTCCATCCTAATAGAAGTCTATGGGAGTATAACGGATTTAACGATTTCTTTAATGACGCAATGCAAAACCTAATGTCTCTAAAGGTGTCCCTCTTGCACTCCGTTTTAAATGGTTTCTGTCCAGAGTTATCCCTATTAAACTTGCTTACATTAGTGATGTGTTAATGTCAACTGAACCTAACTAGGCTATTCTTATATTTATTCATACCTCTGTAACTGCACAATTTAACTTTTAGAATATGCAAATTAGTTTCTAGCAGCAGGGGGCGTTGCTCCTGCTCCTCGTCCTCCCACCTTATCCCACACCCTTCGAGTCTTGATTGACAAGCCAACATTCATCTTCTGCCCTGTGTGCTGGGTAAATTTTGCTCCTGTGCCGTGCCCTTTACCCAGCACACAGGGCCAGCAGGAGAAGATAAATGCTGGTCTGTCAATCAAGACTCAATGGGCATAGAATAAGGTGGGATAACAGAGCCTCTAGGAGCAGGAGCATTCCCTCCTGCTCCGAGAGGCTAATTTGCATATAATAAATAGAATTGAGCAGTAACGAGGGCATAAATAAAAAGAATATCCTAGTTAGGTTCAGCTGACATTAGCACATTGCTAATGTCAGCCAGTTTAATAGGGATAATTCTGGTGACAGAAACCCTTTAAATATTATGTTATTTTCCGACATAACCATGTTATAATGGAAAATAATAAAGGAAGTTTGGGTACCAATTGACTTCAATGGGGTTTGAGTTCAGGTCGGTGAATCTGAATATTGCTTATACCTATCTATAATTCAGTAATTGGGGCAAAAAAAAGCTCTATTTTTGCAGTTATTTGGTTTTACACCTTGATTTATAGATAGATAATTCCATTAGGCCTTGATTCTCTAATTGTGGTTAAAAAACGGTCTAATAGTACTGTTATTGCTTTAAACATAAGTAATTCGATTAGGTATTGATTCTGTAATTGGGGTGAAAAAGTGGGCAAATACTACTGCTATTGGAGTGCCCACATTGTTTTATACTTAAAGGGAACCTGTCATCTCCGAAACACCCCCTGAACTAGAGTAAGCGGTGTATAGTGTAAGTGATGCTGAATCCGAATATGTAATTTTTATCTTCGTACTCACTTGCATTCTGACGCTGCGCTCCCACAAACCAGCATTAAAATGCACTCACTGGACTCCAGTGCTTACTCACATAATGGAGAGGACTCAAAGAAGAGTCCAGTGAGTGCATTTTACTGCAAGTTTGTGGGAGCACAGCGTCGGAATGGAAGTGAGTATGAAGATAAAACTTACATAATCGGATTCAGCATCACTTACACTGTACACCACTTACTCTAGTTCAGGGGGTGTTTCGGAGATGTTCCCTAATTCTACAACTCCTTGATTATGTAATTGGGATGAAATAGTAATCTATTTTTACAGTTATTTGTTTTTCCACCTTGTTTTATAGATAAGCAATTCCATTAGGCCTTGATTCTGTAATTGTGATGAAAAAGCAGGCTAAATACTACAGCCATAGGGGTGTATATTGTTGTATACATAGCTAAATCCATTAGGTATTGATTCTGTAATTGGGATGAAAAAGTGCTCTAATACTACTGCTATTGGGGTGTACACATTGTGTTATAGAATAGTAATTTTAATAACACTTTCATTCTAATTCTGTAATTAGGTAAACACGCAATCTAGTACTACCGCTATTTTACACTTACAGTTACTGTTACTGTACAATATGTCCGACAGACAGTTGCCAGGGTCTTCCAGGGGAATGGTCAATGGTAAAAATGTTTCTAGAGCTGGCAGAAGTAGCACAGAAAAAAGGTCTTCAACATCATATAAACTGACATCAGACACCCACAGCCAGGAGTCAGTGGGTTCCTCGGACACCATGCTTAGTTGGCATGACTAAGGAATAAGCTCTGTGTCCCCACCTGTCCAGAACCTGTCTCTTTCTTTTCTGCTTTTTCTGTTTGAGAAGTATTGTATGCTGCCGGCTCTGCCTCATTTTTCAGCAAGGATGTCCTTATTGAGGAACAACAGCAGCTACTGCCCAGCCTAGATTAGAAAGAGAGATCTGCTGCTTCCTCCTGAAGATGGGCAAGTAGTATTGATGAGAGTCGCGTAGGAGCAGATGTTGCAAGTGATCAGGAATGTGGCCATGAGACTGGTGAGGGTGACATGCAGAAAGTAGTGGATGATAATGTAGCGTGGGAGCTGGGTGAAGAGGGGCTTCATCATCATCAGGGGGATGGAGTGGCAGCTTGCCCTTGAGACAGCAGCAGGGTGGCACCCAGGGGCATAGCTAAAGGCTCATGGGCCCTGTTGCAAGAGTTCCCCTTCCATCATTGCTTTGTGGCCAGGGGGAGCACATTGCCGTTGTGCTGCTTGAGGCAACCCCCATGCCAAATTCTTGAATTAACCCCTTCCCTTCTTCAGCTATAACTTGGCCAGCATGCACTTTCTATAATACTGGTGTCTTCTCATGTAGTACAAGGGTCTTTGGGTCCCCCCAGGCTCCTGGGCTCAGTAGCGACTGCTACCTTGGCACCCCCTATAGCTACGTCCCTGGTGACACCATGTGGCTCAGCCAGCAGGGTGTAGGTGTGGGAGTGAGCCAGCAGGGTGGCAGCAGTGTGAGGTCTAGAGCTAAACGTTTCCAGGGTACAACGTCTACTACTCAGGAAACAGGTAGCAGGACACAGCTTCATAGATGCAGCGGCAGGCAGTCAGCATGGAGTGGTGGGGGTAAAATGCCATTTTCGTCAGAATTTTTTATCTAGATGCAGGAGAAAATAAGCATCGCCGTGTGTAGAATCTGTGGGCAGAAGGTGAAGTGTGCTCCAGGTGCCAATGTTGGCACCAAGGCCCTGTGTCAATGTGTGCAGTGTCACCATAAAGTCGCCTGGGAAAACTATGGCGGTAATGTTGTAGTACAGCCTGAGGCATCTCCTAGCTGGCCGCAACCCTTTTCCAGTAGTCAAGGCTCTACCACCTCAGCAGAAAGGACATATATTCCTTCCCATCATCTACTGGACCTGATGCTCCTTCTCCTCCTATCACTCATTTCGCAAGCAATCGATCATTGAGGCAATTGCAAAAAGACAACAGTATGTGTGCACTCTTTCAATGGTGCAGAAGCTGAATGTGCTCCTGGCCACGTTGCTGGTACTACAATCTTTCAGAGAACTAATGGTTTGTGCCCAGTCATGGCGGAGAGTTCCAAGCCATCATTATTTCTCCAAAAAGTCTGCACCAGCCCTGCACACGTATGGAGAGCAGAAGGTGGGCTAGTGCTTGAGCTTGTCAATGTATGGTATAGTTCATAGAAGCACCAAAGTATGAAGTTAAAACTATGGTCAAGGACAATATATGTCCTTTATAACCCACTGGGTAAATGTGGTTCCTGCCCAGGCACACTAGCAACTTGGCGCCTCTGCATTCTCTAGCTATGATTCCTGCGCCTTCCCTTCTCCTCAGCCTTCACTGTAAGCACAGTTCAGAGTTGTCTTCCAGCATACCACCTATGCAGGACATGTTGATGTCACGCTATTCTGCACCTGGTCTGCCAGGGCGAACAGAGTCACACCAGGGTGGAACTGCTCCGAGTACTTCAACAAAAAATCAAATCCTGGTTATCTCCCTGCCAACTGAAGATCGGAACCATGGTCACCGATAACGGGAAAAACATTGTCAGCACTGCGTCAAGGAGGCTGACCGATGTGTCCTGCCTGGTGCAGTTCTTTAACTTGGTTGCAAAGAGGTTCCTACAGTCTTCCACCCAACTGCAAGACGTCTTGAAAGTGGCCAGGAAACTGTGCATGCACTTCAACCCCTCATACCCTGTAAAACACACCCTCCTTGAGCTGCAAAGGCAAAATAGTGTTCCATAACATCACCTGATATGCGACGTTTCCACACGTTGGAAGTCCACCCTCCACATGTTATACTGACTATATGAGTATAGGATGGCTGTGAACAATGTCTTGATGATGCAGGCAGACAGGTGTACTCCCTTGTGTAACTTCGACGTTAGCCAGTGGGAGCTCATGTATGGCACCTGCCATTTGATCAGTCCTTTTGAGGAGGCCATTTTATTTGTCAGTTGCCAGGACTATGTGGGCCATCTCATTCCACTCCTTCACATCCTGGAGCAGATGATGATAAATCTGGCTGGCCAGGTGACAGAATAAGTAGCGCCTATATCTCATGTCCTCCTGAGCTCTTTAGGGGTTGAACTGGTGGAGGAGGACGAGGAAGAGGACATTCATATGCAAGCAATGTATACAGAAGTAGGTGATTTTTCTCCACAAGTGACAGAACAGGAGCAGGAGGAGCTGGAGGGTGGTAAGGAAGACCAGGCAGCTGACCCTAAGAGACCGTGGCAGTATGCAGTATGCAATTTCTTTGTGCAAATCACCAGATGCATGCTGTAGTGACAACCGTAGTATCACCTTTCAGAAGAGTGATGATTACTGGCTCTCCACCATGTTAGACCCTCGTTACTGGTCCAAAACCGGGGCTTTTTTTCCACCTGCTGAAAGGAAGATTAAACTCAACTACTATTGAGGCATCCTATGTAGTCAGGTGTTTGCTGCCTATGTGGGCCATCTCTCATCCTCATGAAGGTCTGACCAGAGGTTCCCTCTTCACTTACTCTCCACTGCCATGAGTGCTGGACGGGGGTTGAGGGGTCAGGAGCAGCACCAGCTCCATTAAGTAGCAGTTGAAGCCTTGAGTCTCTAATAAGCACTTTTCTTCACATGCCTACTGAAGAAACCACCAAGCAGCAGCAACAGAACATAGAGCAGAAGCTGAACCAGCAGGTGATGGCATACTTGAACTGCACCCTGCCACCCCAGATCCAAGATCCCCTGGACTACTGGACAGCCAAACTTGATTTATGGCCACAACTGGCCAAGTGTGCCCTGGACAAGCTTTCCTGCCCAGCCTGTAGTGTGGCATCATAGTAGGTGTTTAGAGTGGCAGGAGTATAGTTAACACAAAGAGAACTCACCTTTCAACACAAAATGTTGAGAGAGTAACCTTTGTATGGATGAATCAGGTGTGGACCAGCCAGGATTTCCATACGCCAGTGCCTCATGCATCAGAATAATTTGGCGAATAGTCCGAATCTAATTTTTGAAAACTTTACTTATTTCTATTGATTATTGATCCTGAGGATAGGTCATCAATATAAACATTCTGCACAACCCCTTTAAGTATTATACTACATTTTGAAGCCCAAGAAAGTATGATCGGGTCAATTTTTCCATTCCATAACTTTTGCATGAGTCTTTGGCCAATTCCCTACTGCCATGTTTAAGTGCCAAAAGTGTTAAATATGTTCTTGATACCCAGTACAAATGGGGATTGGCCCAATTAAGTATGTGCCTGTAATTTTTGAATGCCCCATAGCAGCTGCATAATCTGTCTGCATGATATTTATGCCCTTGAAATAAAGAATGTTCCTATTTCATGGAGTTGCAGTATAAAAAAAAGAAAGCACTAGTACTTCCAGAAATAACTATTTGGCCTTTTGTTAGACTATTGTTTCCAGACTGACTGCTAATTCTCTTTAATTGTCATGCTGGTGTAGATGCAGTGAGGACTGTGACCACTGCTTCCTTGTTTTAAGAAAAAGAAGAAGCAATTACCTTTCTTGAAATAACCTCTGTGAAAAATCTTTAACAGCTCTTAAGAAAAAAAGTAAGTGACAAGAAGGATCTTATAAACTACATTAAAAAATCAATTAAGACCGGTGTAAAAAAAAGCGTTATCGAGAAGGAGAATCCTGAGTTTTGTTGTATTGTGTAAATCATGCAGTTATCTTATCTGGTGTGGATGTATATGCTATACTGAGCATATAATCTCCCCTTTTTCAGCTGCATGTCAATTACACTCATTTGTGTTTACTTTGAGAGAGCTGTTTGCGAATTGACGAATAACCATGTAGTGATGCAGGTGCTCCAACTAATTAAAAATTTCAAAGTTATTAAAACTCCAATTTCCCACCTGTCTCACCCCTGTGCTTTAATGCAGTAATTATGAGTATAACTGGAGTAATTAAACTTAGAAGTTGCTGCTTTTCATTTGTTTATTCGAAATACTTAAAGGGATGGCCCATTACCAACATGTATTCTATCCCGTGGATGGAGGAGAAGTGTTATAATGGGACAAGCCCTTTAAATCAGAAGTATAATCATTAGGCTTCCTAAAAAAATGTTCTCTGGTTAATTGTTCCCATTTTAAGCCCCATAGTTAAATGAATATTATGTATTTTCTCTTTTCCTGAGGCAGAGCAAACAGTAATCATAAAAAAGTATGCATCTGTACATTTGTCAAACATAATATTTTGTCAAAAACGTTCTCCTTAGCTATGTCTCCCCAACCCCTTCATTTAGAATATGCGCTCTGCACCGCAACAAAATGTATTTTCTCCACTGAGGCCTTGTTCTTCCCACCACAAGCAATGCAAGACTTGCTTAGTCTTGTGCCTCAATCAGGTTCGGATAAAGCAGTCCAAACCCAATTCATTGAAACCTAATTACTATGATATCTGGCAGCTATGGTGGCCTATTAGGCCCAGCCCCCAGACTGGGACCCATAGGCAACTGTCAGCGTGAAACTGACATTTTGAATGTAGTAAAAGGCAGTATGTGTTGTATTACACTGTCACATGGACTGCAGTTAACATTTACTACATTATCTGTACTTAGAGACAACTTGCACTTCATTATCTGGGTTGTTACATAGAACTACAGGTAAGACTTGTCTGACATATCCACTGGAATCCAATAGAGGCAGGACCCACCATGGGTCTCATTCTCACATAGAAGCAAATGGATAGAGCCACAAATGTGGAGCCACCTCTCCATACACTGCAGCAGGCAAATGAAAAATTGTTCTTGAGATAGAGTTTTGCAAACGCTCATTGGGTTTATGTTATATGCTATGTTATATGTTAGTCGAAACTTGGTGGGTTTCATGCCTGCCCATAGAGGAGTGGCACAACATAAAGTCAAAAGAATAGACACACCATAATTGTTATCACATGGCAAATGGATGTTGATATCTAATATACTTTCCTCGAAAAGCGAAAATGAAAAAAAAAAGTTGTTTATGACTTTAATAGAACTGGATCCCTTGAAATGAAAGTAGGGAAATATTTACTACCATAGTAAGCAGAATTCCTATTACTACTTTATGATTAGATGTATTATTTTCATTAAAGCAATTTCTAAAATTAAACATTATCTACATTAAATATATACATAGGAAAAAAATGATCAGCCATTTTCAAAGTGCATAATTCTTGGGTATGATTAAACATCCTGCTGTTAGTAATCACACACCAAATTAAATGCATTGAACTGGGACCCAGAGGTTGCCTGTATCTGACTACCTTTGATGCACAGGTCTCACCTAATCAATTTACTTGCTAATTAACATCACTTTTTTTCAGTCAGTCACAGCTCAATAAAGTGAGTTTCAGGTAATAAGGAGAAGACCTTCACTAAGAAATACTGAAAATATTAATACAGGATGCATATTTGATAGATTTAATCAACCAGACTCAGTAGAAAATGACTTGAGTGCATTATCATCCTTTAATCTAGGTTCTGTCAGTGCTTTTTCTGATTTTTACATACTTATCCTTTTCACTAGAATTTAATCTACAAGGATAATAATATTTAACATGCTCAGAAGGTGAAGATTACTGTCAAATAAAAATCTATGGTTATAACAGCTCTTATTATAGTGACCTAACAATAGAGAAAACTTTCCAATTCTACAGATATGAAAGTTCTATACTAATGGTTATTTTACAAAAATTATCTATGCTCATGTGCATGGAAAGAACAGAAAAAACACAGACGAGCACAAGAGATACAATGGATGAGGGGCATTGTACAGAGCTCCCTTAAATGCTTCATATACATTTCCAGTGACATGACATGAGAGTCAGAATGCCTTTTTATTTGCTAGGACCTCTAATGCCAAATATGCCTGTAAGTGGAACATTTCAACATTGATGGGATATGACAAGTGTAATAGATATAGTATATGCCTAGGCCTGTTTTATTTTTTGTCTAGGGTCCTTTACTATTATTTTTCCGGCCTTAAGTTAGCCTGTCTGAAGTTGGGAACATCAGGAGGAAAAAAATAGTTAAATATAATTGACCATTGAGCATTTGGTTCCTACTCAGCTTTGAAACAGTGGAGCAGATTTACTAATTTTAATATACAAGAATTTGGGGTCAAACTGAACCACAATTCTGGTGTACATTCCTTGCATTATGTTTATTAAAGGAAATGTGTCATCATAAAATGATCTGCTTTTTAAATCACTTTTTATGTTTAAAATAGTTTTAAATCATTTTGATGATATTATTTTTAACTTTCCATGTTACTTTTTAAACTAAAACAAAGAATCCTGCAGTTTTCACACTAGCCACTATGTGTATTAATTGATGCCACTTCCTGGTTTGTACAGATCATTTTGCTGAGGTTAACTAATTATAATCCTGTCTGTAATGATATCACCTCTGTGTATAGATAAGACAGGATCCACCATTCACAATAGGTGATTGTCAAAGCTTACAGTATCTATTCTTTCCTTGTACAATGACCTCTGCACAGGTCACAGAGCATGTCTAGAAAACTCTCCCATATAATTCAATGATGGCCGCCCCCATAATCATGTTCGGGAAATAAAATACTGTAGTCTACAATCAGAAAATAAAAACAGATTTTTAAAAAAGTTTCCTTTAAGTGTCTTGAGTAATGTATGAAAAGCTTTGCACTATAAAAACTGTTGCAAGTACACTCCAGTCCCCTGTTGTTGTACTAACTGATAGCACTATTATACATTTATAAAATCATAGGCAAAACGTAAGAACTGGTTTGCAACATTTGCTACATTTGGCACAGCCATGATACAATGAACAACTGACACTTAAAAAATACTTCATAAATTACCTTCTAAGATTATGTTTAAATGTTAGGCATGCTTAGTAAATCCATCTCATGAAGTATCTTTTTAGCTATCTAGCAACATCTTACACAATATTAAATGGACAAGTTGAAACCTTTGTTCTAACAGTAAAGAAAATCAGCACAAAATGGTTTGGACACACTAGATCACACTGCAGATCATTTAGAGATATTTAGTAAAGAGGTTGGCCACCTTTCGTTTTTTTTTTTGGCAAAACTTCCCTTCTGATCAGACCTACAAAAGGGAAGCATTGATCCCTGTCGCTGGGTCCAGCTATTTTGCTCTCCATCCATAGCTGCCTCACTCATTCCCTGCAGTTAATATTTTCATTGATACCACTGCAGCCAATCAATTTCCATAGCTATGACCTGCTCCTTTTGTGTCATTTAACCAATCCACCTGATGCAATGGGATCAGTTCACCTCTACAATCAGTGATTGACTGAAGATGCATCAAAGTGGATGTTGACACCAAAGGACATGAGTGAGGTAACAAATACAGGGAGTGAAGGAGCTGGAATATAGCAGCTGAGAGCAAGTATGTATGCTCCCCTTTAGCAGGTCTGGCCAGGAGGTAGGTTTGCCAAAAGCTTCTTAAAATGTGGCCAACTTCTTTAAGACTCTATGCAACTTTTTAGCCTTTTCTGATGCCCTCTGCACTTTTCTGAAGAATGATTGGGGCTTGGGATGAGGCAAGACTTGTGCAGGAGCTCCACAGCTTGACTCATTTAACAATACACACCTGAAAACTGGCATTTCATTCCTGCCACATGGACAGCGGAAGATGCAACAAATGTATTAAGTAGCATGAGCCTCACATCTTCCTCTAGTGCTTAGCAAATTAATACCAGCATTCAAAATGTCAGTTTTAAGATATCTTCAACTTTGTCTGAAAAATCAAACTGATTGATCTCACCAATCCCCTTTTTGGACATTTATTTTTGACATTAGGTATTATTCCCATTTGTTAAGGCCCTCATTAAAAAGGTCAGAACAAACATATTGTCACGGGAGGCCGGCGAAGCGCTCCCCCTGCGCAGTGCCGCCGGACCTCTCCGCCCCCCTAGAGACGAGCAGTAGGGAATTGAAGTGCTGGTCTGGTCAGCCAGCACTTCATCAGTTAATTTGTCTGTTGGGTTTTTAGCCATGTGGTGGTGATCACACCACATGGCTACTTTGCATTGTTTTGACAGCTTGCTCCGCCTCAGGTCATGTGATGCTGGCCACATCACATGATCCTGGGCGGGCTATTTAAAGATGGCAACTGCCTTTTCACATTGCCTGTTATTAGTTTTTCTGGTGCAGTGCTTGTGTTTATTCCTTGAGAGATATTCTGGTTTTCCTGACTCCCGGCTTTCTGACCTCGACTTCGATTTTGCCTCCTCCTCTAGTTTTGACGTTCCCTCCAGGTTTGACTCGGCTTTGACTATTCTCATATTGTGTTTGTATTGTTCTGTGTTGTTCGTCTCGTGTTTCCCTTCCCTGCCTTCACTTATACAGTATAGGAACTGTCGCCCAGTTACGGTTTGGCTACCTAGGGCCTATACTGTAAGTAGGTACGGTAGGGTCAGAGGTGGGGTACAGACAGGGCTCACAATTCCCTGTGTTCCTGTTGTGACAAAATAACAGGCCCGTACCATATGGAGCAGTTGCGAGCACTCACGGACCAGGTACAGGGCATGACGCAAGTAATCCAAGACCTGGCCAAGAGGCTCCAACACCAGGAACAGCTACAGACTGCGCATACTGCTGTTTCTGCTGTTCCTAACTCAACTTTGGAACCCCATGTTAAACTCCCCGATCGATTTTTTGGGGACCGTAAGGCTTTTCGGTCTTTTAAGGAGAGCTGTAAACTTTACTTTAGGCTGCGTCCGCACTCCTCGGGACCCGAGCAGCAGCAAGTCATGATTATTATTTCCCTGCTGCAGGGTGATCCGCAGGAGTGGGCCTTTTCTTTACCGCCTGACTCTCCCTGTCTGCTGTCTGTGGAAACCTTTTTCCAGGCTTTAGGACTTTTGTATGAGGAACCTGACTTGGCCGCTGTTGCAGAGACTCAGCTTAGAGACAGCCGGCAGGGGAACCGTCCAGTGGAGGACTACTGTGCTGAGTTTAGAAAATGGTGTGTGTCCTCCAATTGGAATGACCCAGCGTTGAGAAGTCAGTTCAGGGTGGGGCTTTCAGATCACCTTAAGGATTTACTTGTTAGTTATCCTACCCCTGACTCCTTAGAGGTGACTATGACTCTAGCTATCAAGTTAGACCGTCGGTTTAGAGAGAGACTGAGGGAACGTTCAACAACCCCCCAAGTGGTCGTTTTTCCAGAAGTTTCTTCCCAGACTCCTACTCCAGTCCAGGCCCAGGAGGAGCCTATGCAGTTGGGCGTTACCTTGAAGGATCAGAGACACCTGAAAGGAGCCTGTTTTTATCGTGGTGAGATGAACCACTGGTTTTAGCAATGTCCTAAGCTTCCCCCATCAAGGAGGTCTCCCTCTGGAAACAAGGTACTCCCTGCGGTGGTAAGAAGGAAAATTTTGTTACCGGTTGCCATTTCTTTTGATCAGATCTGGGGGTCTGGGAGAGCTTTCATTGATTCTGGATCTGCATGTAACTTTATTGATTTTGATTTTGTGCAATCCTTGGGAGTCCCTCTGATTCCTCTCAAGGAGGTAATCCAAATTATTGCACTTGACTCCACCCCTCTTAATAGTGGAGGAGCGGAGTTTTGTACTCCTGAAGTAACTCTTACTGTTGGAATTTATCATGTAGAGATCTGTTCCTTTTTGGTGTTAAAGAATTTACCTGCTGACCTCGTTCTAGTCTACCTTGGTTGCAGGATCATAATCCTGTAATCAATTGGTCGTCAGGTGAATTAGAGAAGTGGGGGCCTAACTGTAATATCTGTTGCAAATCAGTGTTGCAGTTGGGGGTTACTAACGAGTCTGTAATCTTGCCAGGATATATCAGGGATTTTATTGATGTATTTACTATGTCTGAAACAGATTTTCTTCCTCCCCACCGCCAGTATGATTGTACCATCGACATTATGGAAGGATCCAGTTACCCCAAGGGCCTTATATACAACCTCTCTACTCCAGAGCGTCAGTCCATGAGAGAATACCTCAAGGAGAGTCTGGACAAGAGTCATATCCGGCCTTCGGTTTCTCCCATGGGTGCTGGTTTCTTCTTTGTCAGTAAGAAGGATGGAGGTTTGAGACCTTGTATTGACTTATAGGGAACTTAACAAGATCACAGTTAAGAACAGGTATCCCTTACCCCTTATTCCTGACTTGTTGAACCAGGTCCAAGGTGCTTGCTGGTTCTCTAAATTGGATCTGAAAGGGGCTTACAACCTTATTAGAATCAGAGAGGCTGACGAGTGGAAGACTGCCTTCAACACCCCGGAGGGACATTATGAGTATTTAGTAATGCCTTTCGGGTTGAGTAATGCACCTGCAGTTTTCCAGAACTTCGTAAACGACATTTTCAGAACCTTTAATTGGGAGGTTCATGATCGTCTACATTGACGATATTCTAATTTTTTCCGCTGACTGGAAGTCTCACGTTGCTCACACTAGACAGGTGTTAGAGGTCTTACGTGAGAACAAATTGTAAAGAAGGAGAAGTGCATATTTGGTGCCCAAGAGGTGGCCTTTTTGGGGTATATTCTTACTCCTTGCGCTTTCAAGATGGACCCAACCAAGGTGCAAGCTATTCGGGATTTTGGTGCGACCGTCTTCTCTGAAGGCGCTCCAACGTTTCCTAGGCTTCGCTAATTTCTACCGAAAAATTTATTAAAAATTTTTCGGTAGTAGTTAAACCTATCACGGATCTAACTCGTAAAGGAGCTGATCTGGTGAATTGGTCCCCGGCTGCCATAAAGGCTTTTGAAGATCTTAAAGATTTGTTTTACGAATGCTCCTATACTGATTCAGGCCTGATCAGAATAAGCCTTTTGTGGTTGAAGTGGATGCATCTGAGGACGGTGTTTGGGGCTGTACTATCTCAGGGCTCTTCCACCTTAACCAACCTCAGGCCATGCGCCTTCTTCTCTCGCAAATTTCTCCGGCTGAGAGAAATTATGATATAGGCAATAGGGAACTGTTGGCCATTAAGTGGGCATTCGACGAATGGCAGCATTTTCTGGAGGGGGCATTGCCATCATATTACGGTCCTCACGGACCATAAGAATCTTATGTTCCTTGAATCTGCCAAGAGGTTAAATCCCAGACAGGCCAAGGTGGGCTTTGTTTTTACCCGTTTTGATTTCTGTGTTACCTTTAGGCCCGGAAGCAAGAATGTTAAGGCTGACGCCTTGTCACGGAGCTTTCAGGCATGTCAACCTCCTGAGGTCCCTCCTGAGCCTATTTTGCCAGCCGACATCTTCGTAGCTGCCACCTCACCTGTCTTAACCGAGGAATCTTGGGCTGGACAACATCTTGCTCCCACTGATACCCCTTTGATAAATTGTTTGTGCCTGCACTATTGTGTTTGCGACTTCTGGGTGAGTGTCATGATTCTGTTTTGTGTGGACATCCCGGGGTCAATGCCACCAAAGATTTGATTTGCAGCAATTTTTGGTGGCCTTTGATTTCCAGAGATGTTCAGGCTTTTGTGTCCGCATGTAACATTTGTGCCCGGTCAAAAACTCCCAAGACACGGCCAATGGGCGAGTTTACATCCATTGCCCATACCTGGTAGACCATGGTCCCACCTGTCCATGGACTTTATCACCGATCTGCCATGCTCTGAGGGTAAGACCGTGATCTTGGTTGTGGTGGATAGATTTAGCAAGATGTGTCATCTTATTCCTTTAAGCAAATTACCATCGGCAAAGGTTCTGGCTTCTGTGTTTATTGATCACATCATCAAACTTCATGGATCCCCTAAAAAAAAATCGTGTCGGACAGGGGTGTACAGTTTGTGTCCAGGTTTTGGAAGGCCTTCTGTCAAAAAATAGGTATTTCTCTGTCCTTCTCATCGGCCTTCCATCCTGAGTCCAATGGTCAGACCGAGCGTACCAATCAATCCGTTGAACAGTTTCTTAGGTGCTATGTTTCTGACAACCAACATCAGTGGTCCAGGTTTTTATCTCTGGCTGAGTTTGCCTTGAATAATCACGTAAATTCTTCCCCTGGGGTGTCACCGTTCTTTTGCAACATGGGTTTCCATCCTCGTTTTGGTTCTTTTTCGTCATCCAATTCTGTGGTCCCAGAGGTCAATAGTGTCTCCCAGGAACTGTGCACAGTTTGGGCACAGGTTCATTCGAACCTGGAAAGAGCCCAACTTATCCATAAGACTAAGGCAAATAGGAGATATTCTAAGGGGGTTGAGTTCAAGGTGGGGGACAAGGTATGGTTATCCTCTAAGAATCTGCATATGAAGGTACCCTCTTATAAGTTTGTGCCTCGTTTTATAGGTCCATATGAGATCATCAAGGTGATCAACCCGGTATCCTTTAAATTACGCTTGCCTGATTCCTTTTGTATACATGATGTCTTCCATAAGTCTTTGTTGAAGAGGTTCGTTGCTCCCGTGTGTACTGAGGAACAGCCTTCACCTCCGGTTGAGGTGGCAGGACAGATGGAGCATGAGATAGCTGACATCATTGATGTGAGGAAAGTCCGGAACTCCTTTCAATATCTTGTGCATTGGAGGGGGTTCGGTCTGGAGGATAGGTCATGGGTCCCGTTGAGCAGGATGCATGCGGATACTCTTATCCGGGAGTTTCATCCGCAGCATCCTGAGAAACCGGCTCCCCCTGGAAAGGGTCCGGTGGCCCCTCGTGAAGAGGGGGGTACTGTCACGGGTGGCCGGCGATGCTCTCCCTCCGCGCAGCGCTGCCGGACCTCTCCGCCCCCCTAGAGACGAGCAGTAGGGAATTGAAGTGCTGGTCTGGTCAGCCAGCACTTCATCAGTTAATTTATCTGTTGGGTTTTGACTCGGCTTTGACTATTCTCATATTGTGTTTGTATTGTTCTGTGTTGTTCGTCTCGTGTTTCCCTTCCCTGCCTTCACTTATACAGTATAGGAACTGTCGTCCAGTTACGGTTTGGCTACCTAGGGCCTATACTGTAAGTAGGTAGGGTCAGAGGTGGGGTACAGACAGGGCTCACAATTCCCTATGTTCCTGTCGTGACACATATGTAACCTTGATAAAATACAGTGTGACCTACATACAGTATAATGTGGATCACTTATTGACACTGAGGCAGATTTACAAATTTTATAGAGGGCATAAACATAGACAAGGTGTCTATACATACACCAAACCTATCACAGCATATGAAGCTGGATGATAAATCGGTTACTCTATTTGTCTAAATGTACATTAGTCACATCAACCCATATTGTGCCATATTTAGGCCAAATTCTAGCTGCCTCACATTAGTAAATGTGTGCTTATGTTTAATAAAGACAGGGTCAGACTGACCATTTGGGTAGTAACCAAGGATTACTGACCTGAGAGGGCCTAGGGATGCATTGATGTTTTTAGAACTCCATTAGAAATGAAGGGTTATTCTCATTTTAGACAATGGGGGCATATCGCTAGGATATGCCCCCATTGTCTTATAGGTGCGGGTCCCACCGCTGGGACCCGCACCTATTTCCAGAACGGAGCCCCCGAAGTGAATGAGGGCGCACTGCACATGCGCAGCCGCCCTCCATTCATTCCTATGGGGCCGCCGAAAATAGCCGAGCGCTGGCTCGGCTACTTCCGTCGGCTCCATAGAAATGAATGGGAGCGCACCGCGCATGCACGGCCCGGCTCCCATTCATTTCTATGAGCGGCGCGGGGAGATGCGCCTGGTGGTGGCCGGACCCCCGGAAACCTGGGGTCCTCCAGGCGCAGCGCTCCCCGCTTCGTTCTGGATATAGGTGCGGGTCCCAGCGGTGGGACCCGCACCTATAAGACAATGGGGGCATATGCTAGCGATATGCCCCCATTGTCTAAGATGAGAATAGCCCTTTAAATAAGACTGTGGTTGGAACTATTCTATGTGTAACAAAATTGTGCCCTACCACTGGCAGTTTGACTGTACAGTCATGGCCAAAAGTTTTGAGAATGATACAAATATTAATTTTTACAAAGTCTACTGCTTCAGTTTTTATAATGGCAATTTGCATATACTCCAGAATGTTATAGAGAGTGATCAGCTTAACAGCAATTACTTGCAAAGTCAATATTTGCCTAGAAAATGAACTTCATCCCCCAAAACACATAATTGCAGCCCTGCCTTAAAAGGACCAGCTAACATTGTTTCAGTGATTGCTCCATTAACACAGGTGTGGGTGTTGATGAGGGCAGGGCTGGAGATCAATCTGTCATGATTAAGTAAGAATGACACCACTGGACACTTTAAAAGGAGGCTGGTGCTTGGCATCATTGTTTCTCTTCTGTTAACCATGGTTATCTCTAAAGAAACACGTGCAGTCATCATTGCACTGCACAAAAATAGCCTAACAGGGAAGAGTATCGCAGCTAGAAAGATTGCACCTCAGTCAACAATCTATCGCATCATCAAGAACTTCAAGGAGAGAGGTTCCATTGTTGCCAAAAAGGCCCCAGGGCGCCCAAGAAAGACCAGCAAGTGCCAGGACCATCTCTTAAAAGTGTTTCAGCTGCTGGATCGGGCTACCAGCAGTGCAGAGCTTGCTCAGGAATGGCAGCAGGCAGGTGTGAGTGCATCTGCACGCACTGTGAGGCGGAGACTCTTGGAGCAAGGCCTGGTCTCAAGGAGGGCAGCAAAGAAGCCACTTCTCTCCAGAAAAAACATCAGGGACAGACTGGTATTCTGCAAAAGGTACAGGGAGTGTACTGCTGAGGACTGGGGTAAAGTCATTTTCTCTGATGAATCCCCTTTTCGATTGTTTGGGACATCTGGAAAACAGCTTATTCGGAGAAGACGAGGTGAGCGCTAACACCAGTCTTGTCTCATGCCAACTGTAAAGCATCCTGAAACCATTCATGTGTGGGGTTGCTTCTCAGCCAAGGGAATCAGCTCTCTCACAGTCTTGCCTAAAAACACAGCCATGAATAAAGAATGGTACCAGAATGTCCTCCGAGAGCAACTTCTCCCAACCGTCCAAGAGCAGTTTGGCGATCAACAATGCCTTTTCCAGCATGATGGAGCACCTTGCCATAAAGCAAAGGTGATAACTAAATGGCTCAGGGAACAAAACATAGAGATTTTGGGTCCATGGCCTGGAAACTCCCCAGATCTTAATCCCATTGAGAACTTGTGGTCAATCATCAAGAGACGGGTGGACAAACAAAAACCTACAAATTCTGACAAAATGCAAGCATTGATTGTGCAAGAATGGACTGCTATCAGTCAGGATTTGGTCCAGAAGTTGATTGAGAGCATGCCAGGGAGAATTGCAGAGGTCCTGAAGAAGAAGGGTCAACACTGCAAATATTGACTTACTGCATTAACTCATTCTAACTGTCAATATAAGCTTTTGTTACTCATAATATGATTGCACTTATATTTCTGTATGTGATAAAAACATCTGACAAACACACATAAAAACTAGAGGGCAGCAGATCATGTGAAAATATAATATTTTTGTCATTCTCAAAACTTTTGGCCATGACTGTATATATGCAGATGGTAATTCTATGCATAAAGTATAAACAGATGTTTCTATTTAATTTTCTCACCCTCTAGTAATAATCAACAGCATGTTCCTCTTCTTCTGGGTCACTACTACTCTATCAAGCCAGCAAACTGTAATTGTTGGTATACAGCAAAATGTTAAAATATTCTGATTGAACAGACAGCCAGAAGACGCAAAAATGATTTCCTTAATGCATAAATAATTGGCCTATAACTCCTTTTCACTTAGAATATTAGAACTGGGGCACTTTTATTTTGCTGCCTTGGAAACAGATTGCAAACATTGCCCCATTGACATTGGTTATTTACAGTATATTCTTGTCTTACTAGAAAACTTGACTGGGAATTCTTTCATGAAAAACGTGGTACTGCTGATTTGGTCAAGTAAATTGATTTTCTCCAATCTATTAATGTTTAAGGTGTTTTTGTTTTTTTTTCTGGACAGCTTAATTTTATCCTAGTTAATAGAGAACTAAATAAGAAAATACAGTACTTATATTTCCCACACCATAAGACACTCTTTTTCCCCAAAAAAATAAGGGAAAATGGGTCTTATGAAGCAAATACTAGTGAGCACTTACATTATGGACACACTCACTAGCACACAGTAGGACTGGGGGGTAATGAATGCAAACTGCTTGTACTGGCTTTATTTGTCACTCCTTGGTCTTCTGCTTTCTTCACAACATAAGTGCACACTATGACCTGACGCTGTGTGACTTCAGGTCATAGTGCAGCGAGGCAGCAACAGAAGAAGACCAGGGAGTGATAAGTACAGGAAGAGTGGGCTGGGTCTGAAGCAGGATAGGTAGGTTAATTTATTTATTTTGTCTCATCTGAGGTCTGATATGGGTCTAATGAAGAATGAGTGTTTGATGGGAGTCTAATCTGAGGTCTGATGGGGGTCTGCTCTGAGCTCTGATGAGCAATGGGGGTCAGATTTGAGGTCTGATGAAGATTGTGGGTCTGATCTGAGGTCTGATGAAAAATATTCTTCATTATTTTACTCCTCCAAAACCTAGGTGTGCCTTATGGTCAGGTGCATCTTATGGTGTGGAAAGTACATTTAAGAAATAAGCTCAATATTTGCCATGTATATGAATAAAATTATAGATGAGAGATAGGGTAGGGGATTAATATTTGAACAACAGATTGAACTTGGAGATAAAAATCACTGTGGTATCATAAAGGTTAGGGGAAAAAAAGATGTGTGACCATAATACCCTGCACGAGGTTAATATGTTTCGACTCCACAGTATGTGTCTGCTGCAATCTAGGGAAAAGCATCATCATAAAATTATGTACAACTTTAGAATGCAGAAACATATGGGGACATTTTATAATGTCAGCAAATAATCTAGAATTTAGAGGGCAATAAATGTCATACTCCCGAACAGAATCTGATTTAACCGATTAAAATACTCCAGTTTCTCATCTAACAGGATTGCAATTCAGAATAGGAAATGCATAGGTAAGAAGTGAATCACAAAATTGTAATTTAGGTACAGCTCATGCAAAGTTTATGTAAATTGCTTTCATTTGCTGTACACAGTCTCCCCGCACATTTCTGTGACAAGAAATTCTTTTGTCATTTGTATTACAATTCTATATGACAATTTCTCAGAACTGGATACTGGAATTTAATTTCAATGTTAGAACGAAAGTAGATGGTTTTGTCCAAATCTGTGTTGTGTTTTATGTTTTAAACTAAAATCATAACTCATTGTCAGATCCGTTGTATGATTTACGCCAGATGTGACTGATGGACTGTTTGACATGATGACATCTGTCTTGTTCTATTCATCGGTCTAGATTAAAAGCAATCAAAGATGGAAGCTCCTAATGGAGCCTCCACTGCAATTAACACTTCAGGCCACATTTTACTGTAACCATTTAACAAATAGAAACTCTTTTACTTACTATTACTCTATTATGGTTTCTGCTCTTGCCTTGTTTTATTTGTACCATTCAGTAAATAGTTAGCAAAGTCGATATTCTGCCACTCTGCTGGCAATCTATACAGAATACCATGTTTACCTATTTAAAATTGTGATTCTTTAAAAGGGTTGTGTCACTTCTGAAAATAGCTTTTATTATGTAGAAAAAGACAATGCAAGCCACTTACTAATGTATTAAAGGGGTTGTCTCACTTCAGCAAGTGGCATTTATCATGTATAGAAAGTTAATGCAAGACATTTACTAATGTATTGTGATTGTACATATTGCTTCCTTTGCTGGCTCGATGAATTTTCCCATCACATTACACACTGCTTGTTTCCATGGTTACAACCATCCTGCAATCCAGCAGCAATGGCCGTGCTTGTATACTATAGGAAAAAGCACCAGCCTATGTGAGCTCCCGCAGTCCTGTCCATCAGAAAGGCCAGCGCATTTTCCTATAGTGTGCAAGCACAACCACTGCTACTGGATTGCAGGATGGTCTGTAACCATGGAAATGAACAGTGTATAATGTGATGGGAAAATGAATCCAGCAAGCAAAGGAAGTAATATGGACAATTACAATACATTAGTAAGTGCCTTGTATGACCTTTCTCTACATAATAAATGCCACTTGCTGAAGTGAGACCACCCCTTTAACAACCAACATTTTTCTTTTGCAGCAGTAACATCCTGATTTCAAATCTGACCAAGAGCAATATGTGCAGACTGGTTGGTTTCCTCCAGGTAATCTAATTTTTTCTCGCACAGAAAAAGGTCAAACATATTGACAAGTGAATTGGCCCTAGTGTGTATCTGAGATAGGTGTATAAGATTGTGTGCACCATTGGGGCAGAGATTGATTAAAAGATATTTAAGGATGAGCAAAGCAAGCTTCAGATCCTAGATCCGAAGTCGCTTTGGTCAAAAGTTTTGATTAATGTTGTACAGAGATTCAACTCAATACAGCATTAAAATGTACGGCCTCCAAGTAGGAGAAGTGAGTTATTCCCGAAGTCTCATAAGACTTCGGTGAACACCTTTGGTATTTGATTTTTAAACTGAAAAAACATTTTAAAACTTGGATCCAAACTCAGCCTCGGTTCTGACTGGTACCTCAGAACTGAATCCAAATTGGGATCCATCCCTCAATATAATCTCTGTATAGAATGTTAGATACAATTAAATAAATAGATAAATATATGAAATTCTTATAATCAGTGTATGGATTACAATTTTACTGGGCCGGATCCGCAATGAGGCAGAAGACAAATATGGCTGTAGGCATCCCTGTTTAGTAGTCACCTACAGCTCAGAGCCAATAGATTAGCATTAAAGGGAGTTTAGAAAATATGTGGACTTTATTTACAGAAACATCCTTCATGGACACATTCTAGTATTACAGCTCATCCTCATTTCAGAAACTGGGGCTCAGCTACAATTGGGAGCTTGTTTCAAAGCCTATATACAGTACTTATATACTTACAATGTAGCTTTGTTTTAGATAATTAAACATTGCAGTTATTAACTATTGATTTTCAAGTTTAAGAATATTAAGTGTAGCTTTTGAGGCTTTCTGGCTGTAGGAATAGGATTAGAGATGATCATTCATGCCCTACCATGCCATCTGCATTTAAATAAGGCACAATGCTTCACTTGCCATAATCTATGATTTTCCTTCACTGATTTTGGGGGCCTAATAGCAGACACTTCAAAGACTCTTAAAACGTTTGTCACAACGTCTCTTAATACTACCTCATACTCTACTGTGTTATATGCTATAGCAACCATATGTGACTACAAAAAATCCCACTAAATCCACATTAACAAAAAATAAAAATAAATAATTTTCCCATACTAGAACCAAAATGTAATTTGTGTGAATCCTATAAAGCAGGTGGCCCTCCAGTTACAGCAGGACATGGTGGGATAGTGGGAGTTATAGTTTTACAACAGCTGGAGGGACGCATGTTGAGCATCTCTGCAATAAAGTAAGCACCGTTAATATATAGTATAGAAATATATAACATTTTTTAGTAAAATAACTAAAGCAAAAATATATACCCAGTACACTATATATATATATATATATATATATATATATATATATTGTATAATAAGACAAAATGTGCCAGTTTCCATCAAAAATCAACTTTTACAAAGGTCAGCATTTTGGCAACACCAGTTTCCACCTTCAAAAGAATAACCTTTTAAAAACTTACATTTTGCTTAGAGCATGCTGGTATTAACAATGTTATTCTTTTACTTTTTTTATTTATTTTTGCATAACAAAGAAAAACTATATAACAGCACAAAGATATATTAAATTTTACATATTTAACCACTATGACAGAGATTAATTTACATGTTAGAATGGGTATAGGATTAAGTCTGGAGAGTTGAAATATTAGGATGCAGCTTAGGCAGAGTACTGGCTCTTCTTAACTCTTTCCCGACACATGACATAATAGTACGTCATGGAGGTAGGTGACTTAATGCATTTTGATGTACGATTACATCATGACAATCGTGTAGGCACCAGAGGTGCGCGCCAATCACTGCAGGGGCCCAGCAGTCCCTGATGGCACTGCTTTATCCTCCAGCATCGCTGTAAAAGCCGATCCCGGGGGATTAACCCCTTCTATGCCGTGGTCAGCCCTGACCATGGCATAGAAGAGATTTGCGGTGGGTGAGGGAGCCCATCGGGTCCCCGCGCTGCTGTGGCAGGGACCCGATGGGTGAGAAAACAGCACGAAGCCTTGCAGAGGCTGCCCAATGCCCAAATCCCTCAGGCGAAAGCTATAAAAATAAATAAGAACTGTGCAAAAACAACCAGGTTTTGGTCACCTTGACCCATAAAGTGTATTAATGAATGATCAATAAAATCAAATATACCCAAAAATGGTACCAATAAAAACATCAACTCTTCCCACAAAAAACGAGCCCCTGCACAAGACAATTGGCAGAAAAATATTTTAAAAATATGGCGTTCACAAAAACATATTTTTTTCAAAAATGCTTTGCTATGTAAAACTGAAATAAAGAAAGTAGACATATTTGATATCATCACGTCCGCAACAGCCTACTCTATAAAAATAGCACATGATCTAACCTGTCAGATGAACATTGTAAAAAACAAAAAATGAAAACTCTACCAGAACAGCCATTGTTTTGTTATCTTGCCTCACAAAAAAACATAATATAGAGTGATTAAATCATATGTACTCCAAAATAGTACCAATAAAACTGTCACGTTATCCTGTAGTTTCCAAAATGGGGTCACTTTTTGGGAGTTTCTACTGTAGGGATGAATCAGGGGGGCTTCAAATGGGACACGATGTCTAAAAACCAGTCCAGCAAATTGTGCCTTCCAAAAACCATACAGCGCTCCTTTCCTTCTGCGCCCTGCCGTGTGTCCTTACATCAGTTTATAACCACATATAGGGTGTTTCTGTAAACCGTAGAATCAGGGTAATAAATATTGAGTTTTGTTTTGCTGTTAACTTTCGATGTGTTAAAGAAAAAAATAGATTAAAATGGAAAATCTGCCAAAAATTTTAAATTTAGAAGTTTTATCTCAATTTTCTTTTAATTCTTGTGGAATACCTAAAGGGTTAACAAAGTTTGTAAAATCAGTTTTGAGTAACTTGAGTGGTGTAGTTTCTAAAATGGGGTCATTTATTGGGTGTTTACTATGTAAGCCCCACAAAGAGACTTCAGACCTGAATTGGTCTTTAAAACGTGGGTTTTGGAAAAGAATGGTTTCTAAAATTCTAAGCCTTCTAACGTCCAAAAAAAAAATAAAATGACATTTACAAAATGATGCCAACATAAACTTGACATATGGGGAATGTTAAGTAGTACATATTTTATGAGAGATCACTTTCTGTTTTAAAAGCAGAGAAAGGCTACATTCACATGACCGTTGTGTTTTGCGGATCCGCGTATTGCAGATCCGCAAAACACTGATACTGGCCCATGTGCGTTCCGCAATTTGTGGACCGCACATGCCACGGCTATCATAGAAATTCCTCTTCTTCTCGAAGTTGTGGAAAAGAATAGGACATGTTCAATTTTTTTGCGTGTCCGCGGTACAGAGCAACGGATGCGGACAGCACGTTGTGTGCTGTCCGCATCTTTTGTGGCCCCATAGAAATGAATGGGTCCGGATCTGAGCTGCAAAATATGCTGCCAAAACCACTGTCAAGTGAATGTAGCCAAATTGAAATTTTGAAAATTCTGAATTTTTCAAAATGTTTGGTAAATTTGATATTTTTTCAATAAATAAAGGTGAAATATATTGACTCAAATTTATGACTGTCGTGAAGTACAACGTGTAATGAGAAAACACCATTTGTCATATGTGATAAATAATAAATAGTACAAACTAGAGATGAGCTAACATGCTTTTCCGAGCTTGGTGCTCGTTCGAGCATCAGGGTATTCGCATATGCTCGCTACTCGGACGAGCATATTGCGATCCTTGAGGAAATGGCATCTTCCTCTTCCGGCATGTTAGGCGCCTTTTCTCAGCCAATCAACATGCAGGATAGTCTTTGGTACCTCCTAGAATTACGTGGGGCCCCTATAAGTCGATAGCAGGGATTGGCTGGCCAGATCAGATGACCTGGGAATATAAGAATCTGGTCCCGCGCTGCTCGCGTCAGACGCAGCCTGCATGAGATTAGGGATAGAGCTGCTGTCTGTCAGGGAGAGTGTTAGGGCCTGAATTTAGATGTTGGTTAGGCAGGAATCATGCTCAAAGAACCCAACAGCCCTTCTAAGGGCTACAAGCACCTTTTTTTTTGGTCTCCTCCTGGCTGCTGGCTGGGACAGGGACTGGTGGCAGAAGGGACAGCACGTGGTCCACACAGACCCAAAAGAAATTGCCCAAAGTCCTCTCAGTACTCATTTTTGCTGCTGCTGCTGTACCTTGGCTTGCTGGGATCTGTAGTGCAGTCTAGGGAATACATTTTTTCTATCATTTCCATACACTACAGTCCAGTGAACAATTATGTAGTGTACTGTACAGTAGCATCAGTCTAGGGAATACAGTCCCTGGACTGTAGTATATATAACTGAGAGAAAAAAAGGAATTTTTAGACTGTGGCTAATTTAACGCAAACACTCCATTTGAAAAATGGAGTGGTTTGCAGTACAATAGCCACCATTTAAAGACTACATTTTTTCTCAGTTATATGTACTACATTCCAGTGAAAAATGTAGTGGTTTGTGGTAACATAGCCGCCATTTAAAGACTACGTTTTTTCTCAGTTATATGTACTACAGTCAAGTGAAAAATGGAGTGGTTTGCGGTAACATAGCCGCCATTTAAAGACTACATTTTTTTCTCATTTATATATACTACAGTCCAGTGAACAATTCTGTAGTGTGCTGTACAGCAGCGTCAGTCTATAAAATACGTATTTTCTCAGTTATATGTACTACAGTCCAGTGAAAAATGGAGTGGTTTGCAGTACAATAGCCGCCATTTAAAGACTACATTTTTTCACAGTTATATGTACTACAGTCCAGTGAAAAATGGAGTGGTTTGCGGTAACATAGCCGCCATTTAAAGACTGTTTTTTTTTCTCATTTATATATGCTACAGTCCAGTGAACAATTCTGTACTGTGCTGTACAGCAGCGTCAGTGTATAAAATACATATTTTTTTTGTTATATGTACTACAGTCCAGTGAAAAATGTAGTGGTTTGCGGTAACATAGCCGCCATTTAAAGACTATGTTTTTTCTTAGTTATATGTTCTATAGTCTAGTGAAAAATGTAGTGGTTTGCGGTAACATAGTCGCTATTTAAAGACTACGTTTTTTTTCAGTTATATGTACTACTGTCCAGTGAAAAATGTAGTGGTTTGCGGTAACATAGCCGCCATTTAAAGACTACGTTTTTTTCTCAGTTATATATACTATAGTCCAGTAAACAATTCTGTAGTGTGCTGTACAGCAGCGTCAGTCTATAAAATATGTATTTTCTTAGTTATATGTACTACAGTCCAGTGAAAAATGTAGTGGTTTGCGGTAACATAGCCGCCATTTAAAGACTATGTTTTTTCTCAGCTATTTGTACTATAGTCTAGTGAAAAATGTAGTGGTTTGCGGTAACATAGCCGCTATTTAAAGACTACGTTTTTTCTCAGTTATATGTACTACTGTCCAGTGAAAAATGGAGTGGTTTGCGGTAACATAGCCGTCATTTAAAGACTACGTTTTTTTCTCATTTATTTATACTACAGTCCAGTGAAAAATTCTGTAGTGTGCTGTACAGCAGCGTCAGTCTATAAAATACGTATTTTCTCAGTTATATATACTACAGTCCAGTGAAAAATGGAGTGGTTTGCGATAACATAGCCGCCATTTAAAGACTACGTTTTTTTCCCATTTATATATACTACAGTCCAGCGAACAATTCTGTAGTGTGCTGTACAGCAACGTCAGTCTATAAAATACGTATTTTCTCAGTTATATATACTACAGTCCAGTGAAAAATGGAGTGGTTTGCGTTAAATTAGCCGCAGTCTAAAAATTCCTTTTTTTCTCTCAGTTATATATACTACAGTGCAGTGAACAATTCTGTTGTGTGAGGTATAGTAGCCGCACTCTAGTGTTGACACCAACAAATGACCAAGTTAGTTGAGGTAGCAGGTGAAGCACATAAAATTTTACACTGACACAGCATGGCAGTGAACCCAGAGTGACCAAGTTACACTCAGGTACCAGGTGAAGCACATTAAATTTTACACTGACACAGCATGGCGGTGAACCCAGAGTGACCAAGTTAGTTGAGGTAGCAGGTGAAGCAAATAAAATTTTACACTGACACAGCATGGCGGTGAACCCAGAGTGACCAAGTTACACTCAGGTAGCAGGTGAAGCACATTAAATTTTACACTGACACAGCATGGCGGTGAACCCAGAGTGACCAAGTCAGTTAACGTAGCAGGTGAAGCACATAAAATTTTACACTGACACAGCAAGCGGTGAACCCAGAGTGACCAAGTTACACTCAGGTAGCAGGTGAAGCACATAAAATTTTACACTGACACAGCATGGCGGTGAACCCAGAGTGACCAAGTTAGTTGAGGTAGCAGGTGACGCACATACAATTTTACACTGACACAGCATGGCGGTGAACCCAGAGTGACCAAGTTACACTCAGATAGCAGGTGAAGCACATAAAATTTTACACTGACACAGCATGGCGGTGAACCCAGAGTGACCAAGTTAGTTGACGTAGCAGGTGAAGCACATAAAATTTTACACTGACAAAGCATGGCGGTGACACCACCAATGCCTTGGTCAGACTGAGATTGCAGTCAAATGGCTGTAGGTGAGCCTCCCAAAAATTTGTTTTGGAGTGTCTGAAGTTGACCCTCCTAAAAAATAGTTTTGGAGTGTCTGTAGTTGACCCTCCTGTAAAATTGTTTTGGAGTGTCTGTAGTTGACCCTCCTATAAAATTGTTTTTGAGTGTCTGTAGTTGACGCTCCTAAAAAATTTATTGGAGAGAGGGCCTGTAGGTGGCCCTCCGTAAACATTGTTTGTAAAGAGCGCAAGTTGGCCCTCAGAAACATTGCCTGTTAGCTCAGCGTTTGTGTGCGAAGAGGAGGAGGAGGAGAGGATACATAAAGAATCTTCATGTTGATGTGCTTTCCTCCGGTGGAGATTTGCATTACGGTGAAATCCAGGCTTTATTCATTTCAATAATCGTCAGCCTGTCAGCGCTGTCAGTTGACAGGCATGTACGCTTATCAGTGATGATGCCACCAGCTGCACTGAAGACCCGCTCTGACAACACGCTAGCGGGAGGGCAGGCCAGCACCTCCAAGGCGTACAGCGCCAGTTCGGGCAACATGTCCAGCTTTGCAACCCAGTAGTTGTATGGAGCAGAGTGATCACACAGGACGTTGCTATGGTCAGCTAGGTACTCCCTCACCATCTTTCTGAACAGCTCCCCCCTACTGGGGGACGGCTGATATAGTCTTGTTGGGGTGCCATAAAACTGGCAAAGGCCTTGGAGAGTGTTCCCCTGCCAGTGCTTGACAAGCTGCCTGCTCCCCTCCTCTCCCCCTCTAGTTGGCCCACAGATCTATGTCCTCTGCCGCTAGCGGTGTCAGATGGGAAGGATAGTTTCAGCTAGTGCACCAGGGACTGTTGAGATTGATTCACTCTCATACTCCTTTCCTCTACAGGAATGAGAGTGGAAAAGTTCTGCTTGTACCTGGGGTCCAGGAGGGTGAACACCCAGTAATCGCTGTTGTCAAAAATGCTTCTAACGCGAGGGTCACGGGAAAGGCAGCCTAACATGAAGTCAGCCATGTGTGCAAGAGTCCCAACACGCAAGAATTCCCTTTCCTCAATAGGCTGACTCTCCATTTCCTCCTCCTCCAACTCCTCCTCTTCAGCCCATACACGCTCAACAGATAAGAAGGAATGAGCATAGGTACCCTCTTCAGTCTCGCCAACAGTCTCCTTCTCTTCCTCATCTTCCTCCTCATCCTTCTCCTCCTCCTCCAATACGCGCTGAGAAACAAACATGAGGGTGCTCTGGCTAACAAGCAACATATCTCTTTCCCCCATCTCCTGTGAAAAGCGCAAAGCCTCTGACTTCATGCTGAGCAGTGAATTTTTCAGCAGACAAAGCAGCGGAATGGTGACGCTGATAATGGCGGCATCGCCGCTGACCATCTGTGTTGACTCATCAAAGTTGCTTAACACCTGACAGATATCAGATATCCACGTCCACTCCTCATTGTAGACTTAAAGAAGCTGACTAACCTGACTACCAGTTCTCGTGGAAGTAGTAATCTGGCAGTCTACAAACGCTCTGCGCTGCTGGTAAACCCTGGCTAACATGTGTAATGTGGAATTCCATTGTGTGGGCACGTCGCACAACAGTCGGTGAGCAGTCAGTTGTAAGCGCCGTTGCACTGCCCTGAGAGTGCCAGCATCTGTGGTTGACTTGCAGAAATGTGCCCAGATGCGTCGCACCTTGGTGAGCAAATCAGACAAATTGGGGTAGGTCTTGAGGAACCGCTGAACCACAAGATTGAACACGTGGGCCAGGCAGGTTTTATATGCAGTGTTTATATGGGTTGTTGTTACTTTGTGAAATAGTATTAGTGTACAATGGCACATGTGTTAGCCTGCCGAGTTGCAGAGCTGCCACTAGGTTATGCCCGTTGTCACACACAACCATGCCTGGTTTGAGTTTCAGCGGCACCAGCCAAAGATCGGTCTGCGCCGTGATGCCCTGTAACAGCTCTTGGGTGGTGTGCCTCTTGTCACCTAAGCTCAGCAGTTTCAGCACCGCATGTTAGCGCTTATCCACGGCAGTGCTGCTGCGCATAGAGCTACCGACTGAAGGCGCTGTGCTCACAGATTGTATTTGAGAGGAGGAGGAGCAGGAGGAGGAGGAGGGGTTGGAGGAAGAGGCATAATAAGTCTGAGAAACCGTGACCGAGGTAGGCCCCGCAATCCTCGGTGTGGGCAGTACATGAGCGGCCCCAGGGTCAGACTCGGTCCCAGCCTCCACCAAGTTAACCCAATGTGCCATCAGGGAGATATAGTGTCCCTGCCCGCCAGCACTTGTCCACGTGTCCGTGGTTAGGTGGACCTTCTCAGTAACCGCGTTGGTCAGGGCACGGACGATGTTCTCTGACACGTGCTGGTGTAGGGCTGGGATGGCACATTGTGAAAAATAGTGGCGGCTGGGGACCAAGTACCGAGAGACAGCCGCCGCCATCAGGATGCGGAAAGCCTCAGTCTATAGCACAGAATCTCCAGGCTCAGCATTTTGAAAATGTGGACGTTTAGGGCTTGTGCATGTGGGTGGGTGGAATTGTATTTGCCTTTGCGCTTGCGCTCCAATGTCTGATGCAAAGACAGCTGAAGGCTGCACTGGGACACATTGATGTAGGGTTTGGAGGATCGTGGAGGTGAAGGGGTGGTTGTAGGGTGGGAGGCGCTTCTGTCGGGGTCCTGGGCGGGGGGTTGACTCGCAAAGCCAGCATGTGACACAGGGGAAGAAGCAGTGTTGTGATCCGCAGGACGTGAATGGCCTTGGTTCCATTGAGTCGTGTGTTTAGCACTCATGCCTGCGCATGCTGGTAGTGGTTATTCTGGTAGTGGTGGTTCCTCTGCTGATCCTGGTGTGGCACAAGTTGCACACCACAGTCCGTCGGTCATCCTCACTTTCTTTAAAGAACCTCCAGACTTGCGAATATCTAGGCCTTGGCACGGGAGCTTCACAGCGTGAAACAGTTGCTGCTCTACTTGCTTTGGCCCTGCTTCTCCCTCTGGCCACTCCACTGCCTCTTCCAACCTGTTCTGGTGCTGCACTTGCCTCCCACACAGAAGCACTGTTTTGTCTAGGCTTACCAACCCAGCTCGGGTCAGTCACCTCATCATCCACCTGCTCTTCCTCCGATTCCTCACTCTGCTCCCCCTGGGACTTACTGCCCTGACAACAACGTCAATGTCTGACAACCGTGTCTCATTATCATCATCCGACAACTCTTGACGCACTACTTGCACTAAGTCCACACTCTCATCACCCACAGACTGCTAAAGTTCTAAATTTTGGGCATTGGGACAGAGCAACTGCTCAGGTTGCTTTTGAGCAGTGGTTTGTGTCTCCGGGTAGGGTCCTGAAAAGAGTCCCTGTGAGTATGCCGGATCTGAATCCATATTTTCCATGGGGGGGCAGGCTGGGGGGGAAGGAGGTTGAGCTGGAGGAGCCAGAAGTCTACTCCCTTGGTTAGCGTGGGTGGACTGTGTGGAAGACTGGGTGGTGGATAAATTACTGGACACATTATCCGCTATCCACGTCATCACCTGTTCACACTGTTGTGGTTTCAATAGTGGTGTACCACGTGACCCTGTAAGTTGCAAGATAAAGCTAGAGAGCGAAAATCTGCGGCGTTCCACTGCTCCTTCATCAGTAGGTACTGTATCACCCTGCCCAGGACCATGGCCTCTGCCCCCCTACTTCACTTGGACGCCCACGTCCTCATCCTCGACCCTTAGCCCTTGGGTTCAACATTTTGTGAAATCACTAAACTGTAGAAGTAATATCAGAGGCCAAAAACGCATTCTCTAGACTGCGGCTAGTGTAACACACACCACAGAATTTTTCACTGGACTGTATTAAATGTATCTGAGAGAAAAAAAACGTATTGTCTAGACTACCGCTAGTGTACCGCACAACACACAATTTTTCACTGCACTGTAGGATATATGAATGAGAGAAAAAAGGTATATTTACTAGACTCTGGCTAGTGTGCAGCACACAACAGAATTTTACACTGCACTGAAGGATATATGACTGAGAGAAAAAAGGTATATTTTCTAGACTCCGGCTAGTGTGCAGCACACGACAGAATTTTGCACTGCACTGTAGGATATATGAATGAGAGAAAAAATGTATATTTTCCAGACTCCAGCTAGTGTGCAGCACACAACAGAATTTTGGACTGCACTGTAGGATATATGACTGAGAGAAAAAACGTATATTTTGTAGACTCCGGCTAGTGTACAGCAAACGACAGAATTTTGCACTGCACTGTAGTATATATGACTGAGAGAAAAAACATATATTTTCTAGACTCCAGCTAGTGTAACGCACACCACACAATTTTTCACTGGACTGTAATATATATATAAAAGTGATTAAAAAAAACATTTTTTCTAGACTGCGGCTACTGTACCGCACACCACAGAATTTTTCACTGAACTGTAGTCACCACCATGCTGTGTCAGGCTAAATTTTTGGGTGGTTCAGCTGCTATGTTAGTCTAACCAAGCCACTCTGGGGTTCACCGCCAAGCTGTAAACTGCAATCTCAGTCTTAACAAGTCATCCTGGGGTTCACCCCCATGTTATAAACTGCAATCTCAGTTAGCGTGTTTGCCCATTTGGGATTGGGAGAGCTGGGCACTGTGCTGGGAGAACTTTTATGTACGCTGTAGACTACTGGGTGGGTGCGGAGAGGGAGACGCTTATGCCAGCATCCTGGGGCGGGGGATAGGACAGCAGTGCTAGCATGAGCAGTGGTGTCACCCGCAGGCGGCGATGGACCTTTGTTGCACCTACTTGGGTGCTTTATTAACATGTGATGGGCATGTGCCTTGCCCATCTTGGTCTGGGTTAGCACAATTGTCTTGAGTGTCACCACCACACTGTTGCCCAGAATTTGGCGTAATGGTATGATTAGGCAGCCTCAGAGGCATCCATGCATGCTGCCCCTGCTGTTTCCTGTCCATTTCCGTGGTGTTTCCATCATTTTCTGAGGTTTCCAGGTTTTCACCCAACCTTCCCTGTGAAGAGCTTTGGTCCCCTGCAAAAAATGCTCGAGTCTCCCATTGACTTCAATGGGGTCCGTTATTCGAAACGAGCACCCGAGCATCGGGAAAAATTCAACTCGAATAACGAGCACCCGAGCATTTTAGTGCTCGCTCATCTCTAGTACAGACATTTTCTAAAAAATAAAAACAGAGAAATTTTGGGTTTTAAAGGGAATCTGTCTCCATATTCAAGAGCTCACAGCTCTCCCTACCCACTTGCCAATGATTAAAAGTTTTTTTTCCCATATGAATCAGTAGCAGGTGGGTGGGGAAAGCTTGGAACTCATGAATATGGGGACTAGATGTGCTAGAGATATTCAATACAAAATATTTGGCAAAATGGCTGGGTTAGATAAAGGAGGTCAACAGGCATTTTGCTTAGGGAATATGTCGCTTGTTTATGGCACCCTTAGGAGACCATAAAACTGGTGACAGATTCCCTTTAAAAAATGACCTCCCTAAGGTCCTGTTGCTAATAAATGGACTCCTACTTATGCCGCATGTACATGGCCATACAACAGATCAGTGTTATACAGATCAGTAATGCAACACCCATAACCTGCCATGGCTCCGTACTGAACCTCTGTGCAACTTGGATTTTATAGGCACACAGAGGGCATACAGGTCTCCAATATGAAGTGAATTGGACTCTGGGAGACATATATCCTTTGCAGCTGTTTTTGTCTTTTATTTAAGTTTGTCTTTCCTTTATATGTCTGTGGCAAATTTATGAAACGATACACCTTAATATATTTGAACATCTAAAATTGTCTGCAATAATAAATGTAATCAGCACATTCACTTGTCATAAACCTAGAACACTGTACCGCAAAAAAAGCTGTAAATCTAATAGTAAACGTCCCCCTCTGCAAATGCAGGTTCTATGCCCAAAGTTATGCTAGGCTCTGATACTGAGGGTAAAAAAAGTAAATTTAACCATTACCTGTCTGTTTGTGTCATATTCACGTTTATGTATGCAATATTTGTATGATTTAATACATTAGTTAAACATAAAATGACTTAAAATCCCTGCTATCCAAAGCAAGCAACAAAAGCAATACTAACACAAAGGTGTGCGATAAATTTAAGAACATGGAATATATATTGTACCTGTGACTGTGGATGAGTGCATTAAAAGCCAATCCATCAGACCAACTGCTGGTGAAATTGATAACGTTGACCTGCGGGTAATTGCGAGTTGATTGGCGGACCCAGCTTAGTAAGATCTTTTCAGTATTTGTCTGCTGCAAGTCAGCCATAATGCCTTTCATTACATCCTTCACCTGAATAAGATATACAACCATCAATGTTTGAAACTGTAAAGCAAGATAAAAGGTTTATCTTAAAGCACAGCCCTAGCAAATATATAAGTGGCATGTTCCTGCACTAAATTGTTTTCTGCATCACCCAGATTATCAGGATTCAAGGGGAAGTAATGGAAAATAAAACAGTTTGACATACATTAAAACAGTAAGCTTGCGGACATGCATTACTGACAGGAGTGCTCTACAACTAAATCCAGTGTCAGACTGGGGTTCCTTTTCCCCACCAGAGGAAATTATTCTCGATGACCAACCCCTATATCATCCATACATTTCAATAGGCTTTAAATTAAAGAAATAGATCCTAGTGAGAAGTGATTGCGTCAAAGGCAGCTAAATGTTTTATTTTAATCTTTTTATCTTATTATTGTATCTTTTGGACCCAGTATCCAGGGCCCGCCAAAGGATACTCTGGTACTCTGGTGGGCCAGTCCAACCTTAACTGAAAATCAGTTCATAAGTTCATAAATCATAAGTTCAGAAACTGTTGCCAATTGTAGTGATTCCAGGGGGCAAACAATTTTTTCTAGAAAACAACTTATTCTTAGAAACATAAAACCATTATAACCTAGCATTATAGATGCCTCCCAACATGCCTCTAAACATATTGTAACATTAAAGAATTGCACCTATGATTTATTTTATAGGGAAGGCTTTATCCTTTAGTTTCATATACAAATTAGGCCAAGTTCATACTACAGTTATTTGGCCAATTATTTCTAAGTTATTTGCCTCACAATTTTGTGTGGGAAAAAATAATGTATAAATGTAATAGCTACTGAGTTATTCAATGAAAAATATCTGTAGTGTCACCAGTTTTTTTTCTCTTCAAAGCCATAGAATCCAGATGAGAAACATATACAAAAACAGTTGTTTTTTTTTTTTTAATTTACTTCTCCACTTAAATTTTGTTAATAGTTTGATTGCTGTACACAAACATTAAATATATTCATTATGTTTGTGATTTGTAGGCAGGCTAATTTTCTCACACTTTTCTTAAAGCATACATTAAGTGGGAGTAAAACCAGATGTAATTTTCTAAACTCAACTATTTGCCATCTAAGAAAATATAAAATGGGCTATTTACCTGCTTAGAAAAAATGAAAAGGTAGGTTTCAGTATTCGGTTGTTTATAGTTGTATTCTGCCATTTACAATTAAATGTTTCTGATGTATTAAAAGGGACCTCCTTCAAATTCCAATTTTGTAACACTCCTGTCTTCAATACTTTCACCAGCACAGTGCTGAATGATGCTGCCTCCAGTGGTAAAATGACCACATGGTAGTCAGAATGCCAGTAATTAGAGATGAGCGAATTATTCAAAAATTTTATTTGGCTGCTTCTCCGAATTTTACAAAAAAAAATTTGCTTTGTGGTGAATTACTTTGCATTTCTTTGTAAGTAGTGGGTACAATGACAGGGAACAGTGATTGTGATGCTCCTCGTCATTTGTACCCCTTAGATCCTGCGTTCATACATGATTGGGGCATCTGATAGAAATAACAGACTGTAAAGTTTAAAAAAATAAATAAATACTTACCTGAACTGTTTGCTCGTGATGGGCCGGCTGCCGCCATCTTACTTGAAGATCTCACACAAAATCTTGGGCGGCACGTTTTGATGACTTCATATGGCATTTCGTGAGAGATCTTCAATCAAGATGGCAGCCGAGCAAATGGATCAGGTAAGTATGATATTTTTATTTTTTTACACTATTTCAGGTAAAATTGATTCACTACCGTGAAGCACAAGGAAATTTGGCTTTCCAGCAAATGAAAATGTATCCTGAAATTCGGATCAAAGTCCACTTCTTGGACTTTTATTCTCTCAACACTGAGATATGAGGGAGTTTTTTGGTCTAAAGAGATCTAAAATATCCATAATAGTCACAATGTTCTCTGTAAGAATAACTGGAGTGTTTTAAATCATGTGTGCCATGTACCTTGATGTCATTGCTGGTTTATGTATTGTTGCTTTACACACCATTGCAGGACATAACATAAACAATAATGTAAACTCACCTGCCAATGGAGAATGATACTCCAGATCAATCCAAGGGTCAGCTTGTGATTTCCATCTACTATATCTGAGCTGCCAATGTTAACCAAATCAACCTGTATACAGAAACATAAAAGAGCAGAATGAACAACATCCCATTATAGTGTAACTATTTCTCCATTCAATGCAATGTGTTTTGATAAACATTTACAGCATGAAGAAACAAAGGGTCAATTCTAAATGATTGGATCTTTGCTAAATCTTGTTATAAGAGACATGGCCTATGATTACTTATGGCCTATGATTACTTATCGCTCCTCCCCAACAATCCCCAAGAATACATCCTTCCCAACAATCTGCTAGATCATTGTCCCCTGTAAAGGGACGATTAAAGGTGTTTTCCCATGAATTTTTCCTCTTGAGATACAACTGATCAAGAGAATTGGGGTCTCATGCTCCGCTTATTGAATATAGCAGTGGCCGCACTTCTGCTGCTGCTCCATTTAACTGTGCTGGAATGTCAGAGATATACAAATACAACACTCTTTCTGTCAATATGGGATGTTTTAATCCCTTTTAATGGTGGATTAGTCATGAAATACACACAAATACGCAATACACTTAATACAGGCTTAATTCATTAGCAAGTCAATGGTGCAGATTTCAACTGTCTCATGAAAGATTTATTAACATTTTTATAAATTATCATTGAGAAGACAAGATTATTAAACATGTCATATCTGTTAATGTATGGCCAGGTGATCTCTAAATTAACGTGACACAATTGTAATATCTACAGTATAAACATATCTTTTGCCAGAATGCACTGTTATCAATGAGAGGTGATGACCTCTGATGCTGCACTTCTCACAACTAACTGCACATTTCTATAAAAGAGACAGCAAAATATATCCCGATAATGTGTACCTGCACAGTCTGAAAATGGCAGCACATATCCCCCACCACCACTGGTAACACCCCTCTGTACCCTTACTGCAGACTGCTAGCAATTAATTTGTAACTTCTAGTAGAAACAACAAAGGAATGGTACCACATAGAGACATAAGACTAGTTGCTCCAGAATTGTTATTACACAGGGAATGCATGAATCTATTTGACCAGGCAGGAGTGGTGAAAGGTCCTCTTTAAATTAAAGAAATAGAACCAAGTGATTGTCTCAAAGGCAGCTAAAAGTTTTTTACAGACTTTACAAAAAGACTGGATAACATTGCTATAGTATGCTGTTTACTTATTTCCTCAGCTGCATGGTCATATGTTTTGTATTTACACGATTTATGAATTTGTTAACATAACTTTGATGTGTTTTAGGTTATCAGGAGGATCTGTCTAGCTCCTCACAGTCCTATACATATTTATACTACTAGCTGGTGTGTTGTATAAAAACTGATGTGGTGGCTGAGTGGTATGGCAGTCTGTTGGGTATTCATCAACTTAGTGCTTAACTTTTGTAGAATAGTCCCTGCTAATAAAGAACATTTGGTCCCATGGCATAACTCCCATAAATATCAGAGACAATCATATAAATCAGTCATCATTAATGATCATCAAAACTGTACACCCACTTTTGATGACAAAAAAATATTTGTTTCAGAAGAAAAAATTCACAAAAATATGATTTTGGTAGCAGAAGAAAAAAAGTTAGGGTTGTTAAACCCATAGGCCCAAAACATTCCCTTCCCCAACAGTCTAATGATATTGTAATGTGACTTTTAAAACATTGGTCTCACATTAATAAGTACTTTTAGTTAAACTATACATAACCCACCCGACTGCATACAAAGTAAAAACAGTAAGAAATGTAACTGAATGTTTTGTAAAATATATGCAGCCAGTGTAATTACAGCTAATTAAGCAAAGTTTTATACTTATAATCTTATAATCTGATATTACTGTATTTTATATACTGTATGTAAAATAGGAAACCGGTAATTATACTGTATGTTTGTATCTACAGACATGTTATTAATTATTGAAAACATATTGTACTAGAGGGTTAAATTAGTTTTCTTTCCTAAATAAAAAAGAATGCTTATAAAAGACTTCACACTTACATTTTGAATTACTCAGCAGGGGAATTGGAAGTTGTAATGAGCTATACTGATTGAGCAAAAGTCACTTGTATCCCTGAATCACTGTTATAAGAGTTGTTCTTGCAGACTCCATTCAAAGGCACACAAAACCTCAAATAGGTTTGGTGTGGACTGTGGGGTACTATTAGCATTAATAAATTCAATTTTAAAAATATATTCCACTGCAATGTTGCTAAAACCATTAGTTATGAATGACAATATATTGTGCATCGCCATATTGGCATATGCTTTGTTGTATTAGCTTTATATCCCATGTTTAACCAGTATTTATTGATATCGATATACATATGTTTAACAATACATGAAACATTACTGGATTCCTGAAGTGCCGCCTGCAGGTTCTGTATTTCTGACAATTGGACTGAACTAGAGATGAGCGAAACATCCAAAATTCGCTTCGGCGAATAATCAACAAATTTCTGACAAGATTCGTTCTTTTTTTTTAAAATACATTTTATTATTTTTTTCCACAAAATGTACAATAATTGCAGCATAGTTGCAAAAATGTTACAACAACAAAAACAAGAAAGTAAAATAAAATAAAACCAAGAAAACCAGGTCATGACAGTTGCGGTATATGCTGCAGATGTCAAAATACAGTGTACAGGTTACACATTTCAGAATAGTAGAGAATCAAATTGAAACAATACTTGGGTTACTGAAGCTATGACTGTTGGGTAGTGGAAGAGCGATTCAATGAGCAGAGAATTATAATTCGTCCCACTATATGCTATTAAGAATTGATATTAAGAAGTGGCAGAGAAACCTCTATACCAGGGCTGGTCAACCTGAGGCTCTCCAGCTGTTGTAAAACTACAACTCCCACCATGCCCTGCTGTAGGATGATAGCTGTAGGCAGACTGGGCATGCTGGGAGTTGTAGTTTTGCAACAGCTGGAGAGCCGCAGGTTGGCCAGCCCTGCTCTATACAATGCCCAGGGATTCCAAACCTCCTGAAATTTTCCCGTGGAGTGTTTTTCCCAGGAAGAGAGCTGTTCAAATCTGTAAAGCTGGTCACCTTTTGCCTTCCAACGCAAAATGTTGGGGGGGTCAGTTTGTTTCCAGGCTCCAGCCACCAATATTCTAGCGGCAGCTAGAAGGTGATGTGTAAGTTTTTGAGAGGGCTTTGTCAATTTAGCCTCAAATAACAAGCCCAACATACAGAGTTTAGGAGACATGGGGGCATCAATTTTAGTCACCAGCGATAATATCGAGAAGATATCAGACCAGAAGCCTTTAATGAGGGGTCAGTGCCACCAAATGTGAATATACATTCCCATAGAGGAATTGCATCTCCAGCAGAAGGGGTTAGTGCCAGGATATATATTGGCTAACCTATCCGGTGTGTAATACCATCTAGTGAGAAGTTTATATGTGTTTTCTTGCAGTTTGACACACGTAAAGAGAGTGTGTGGAGCAGCGAAGAGAAACTTAATCTCTCCATGTGTAAAGGACACAGAGAGATCAGATTCCCACTGTGTTAAATACTAGAGATGAGCGAGCACTAAAATGCTCGGGTGCTCGTTATTCGAGGCAAACTTTTCCCGATGCTCGGGTGCTCATTTCGAATAACAAACCCCATTGAAGTCAATGGGAGACTCAAGCATTTTTGCAGGGGACCAAGGCTCTGCCTAGGGAAGGCTGGGTGAAAACCTGGAAACCTCAGAAAAAGATTGAAACACCACGGAAATGGACAGGAAACATAAGGGGCAGCATGCATGGATGCCTCTGAGGCTGCCTAATCCCACCATTACCCCAAATTCTCCTAGTAAGGCATGTGTGGTATTGATTCTTCTCAGTTTAAAATCGTATACGTCCCCTATCTTGGGACCATATATTTCATGGATTTTTCGAACACGGAAAAGGAAAAAGAGCTTGCTCTGGCCAGGGGAGTGTCTTTCCTACTGCAGCTAAGGGGACGTGTCCATGCTCTGCCTATCACAGGTCAGGAGGCAATTAAAAGAAGAACCCAAAAAAAATCAGTACAATATCTAATACGTCCCCTATCCGGGTAAATTGTTTGGAGAGAGGGCCTGTAGGTGGGGGGCAGGCTAGGGGGAAGGAGGTTGAGCTGGAAGAGCCAGAGGAGTGCCCCCTGGGCTAGCGTGTGTGGTGGTGACAACAGCCGGATGTAGTTAGAATGACGACGCAGGACCCCAACTTAAAAATTTTGCATCAACCGGTACAGTCGTAAATTATGAGATTGATCAAGTGTGGTATGTCTTCTATGTTTACTACTCAGTTTAATACCGTATATGGCAGCTATCCGGAAAAATAGCTTGCAGAGAGAGAAAGATAGGAAAAAGACGTAAATTGTTTGGAGAGAGGGCCTGTAGGTGGGGGGGCAGGCTGGGGGGAAGGAGGTTGAGCTGGAAGAGCCAGAGGAGTGCCCCCTGGGCTAGCGTGTGTGGTGGTGACAACAGCCGGATGTAGTTAGAATGATGACGCAGGACCCCAACTTAAAAATTTAGCATCAACCCGTACAATTGTCAATTATGACCTCGATCAAGTGTGGCATGACTTTTTAGATGGAGATTGCATGTGGTCAAGTACTCCCTGGAACCCCATAGTCACCCCTTCTCTGATGTGCTACCCCAGAATATTCTCTGCCCCAATTCGCAAGACCTTTTGCAGTCTCAGTGTGCTGACAGTGGGGATTTACCAGTGTTGTCTGAGGAGGTGGTGGACAATGGCGAGACACAGGTGTCGGGGGGTGAGGTAGTTGTATGGGAAGCAAGTTACAGTGGGGACTCCTTGGGGGGACTTTCTCATGATGGGACAGATTAAACTTGGGTGGATCAGGCACAGGAACAGATCAATTTTTTTTGTGTTTATTTAACTTTTATTTAGCACAAATAACCACAGAGATATTTATTTGTTATCTTCGCTGCGCAGTCTGGAGTTGGGGTTCGTCACTTTGATGGCGAGCTGTGGCACTCTCTCCATAATGGTCTTTAGGTTCTTAGATGGAGACGTTGTGGACGATTTCTGCACAGAAGGACTTGTTGCTCATCAACAGAACCTCAAGCTCCTTGACATTGTGGACCAGGAATTTGCGGAACCCTGTGGGCAGCATGTGTTTTGTCTTCTTGTTGCTACCGTATCCAATGTTGGGCAATATAGATACGCAGGTAATATTATTTTTCACACCTATCCCAAAAATAAAATTTACGCAGTTTGCGCAAATAAAATTGGAAACTGGAACTGGAGAGAGGGCCTGAAGGTGGACCTCTGGAAAAATTGTTTGGAGAGAGGGCTTGTAGGTAGACCTCCGGAAAAATTGTTTGGAGAGAGGGCCTGTAGGTGGACCTCCGGAAAAATTGTTTGGAGAGAGGGCCTGTAGGTGGACCTCCGGAAAAATTGTTTTAAGAGAGGGCCTGTAGGGGGCCCTCCTGAAAAATTGTGGTCAAAGAGTGCCAGTTGGACCTCTGAAAAATGGCGTTTTTTTGGTCAGCGTTAGGCAAAGACGATATGGAGGAGGAGGAGTAGAGTAGAGTAGAGTAGAGGAATCAGATACATAAGTAATGTTAATCTTTAGCTGCTTTCCCCCAGAGGAGATTTGAATTCCGGTGAAATCCAGGTTTTGTTCATTTTAATAAGCGTCAGCCTGTCAGCGCTGTCAGTTGACAGGCGTGTACGCTTATCGGTGATGACGCCACCAGCTGCACTGAATACCCGCTCTGACAGCACGCTAGCGGCAGGGCAGGCCAGCACCTCCAAGGCGTACAGCGCCAGTTCAGGCCACGTGTCCAGCTTTGAAACCCAGTAGTTGTATGGAGCAGAGTGATCGCTATGGACGTTGGTATGGTCAGCTAGGTACTCCCTCACCATCTTTCTGTACAGCTCCCTCCTACTCTGCCTAGACTGGGGACAGGTGACAGTGTCTTGCTGGGGTGGCATAAAACTGGCAAAGGCCTTGGAGAGCGTTCCCCTGCCAGTGCTGGACAAGCTGCCTGCTCGCCTCCTCTCCCCCGCTACTTGGCCCACAGAACCATGCCCTCTGCCGCTAGCGGCGTCAGATGGGAAGAATTGTTTCAGCTTGTGCACCAGGGCCTGTTGATATCTATTCACTCTCATACTCCTTTCCTCTGCAGGGATGAGAGTGGAAAGGTTCTACTTGTACCGTGGGTCCAGGAGAGTGAACACCAGTGTTTGAAAAAATTCTTCTAACGCGAGGGTCACGAGATAGGCAGCCTAACATGAAGTCTGCCATGTGCGCCAGAGTCCCAACACGCAAGAATTCCCTCTCCTCACTGGCCTGACTCTCCATTTCCTCCTCCTCCTCCAAGTCCTCCTCTTCAGCCCATACACGCTCAAGAGTTAAGGACTGAGCACTGGTACCCTCTACTGTCTCGCCGACATTCTCCTCCTCTTCCTCCTCATCCTCATCCCCCTCCTCCGATACGCGCTGAGAAACAGACCGGAGGGTGCTCTGGCTATCAAGCGACGTATCTTTCTCCACCGTCTCTTGTGACAAGCGCAAAGCATCCGACTTCATGCTGAGCAGTGAGTTTTTCAACAGGCAAAGCAGCGGGATGGTGAGGCTGATAATGGCGGCATCGCCGCTGACCATCTGTGTTGACTCCTCAAAGTTGCTCAACACCTGGCAGGTATCAGACATCCACGTCCACTCCTCATTGTAGACTTGAGGAATCTGACTGACCTGACTACCAGTTCTGGTGGAAGTTGACATCTGGCAGTCTACAATTGCTCTGCGCTGCTGATAAACACTGGAAAACATGTTTAATGTCGAATTCCATCTCGTGGGCACAACAGTCGGTGAGCGGGCAGTTGTAGGCGGCGCTGCGCTGCACTGAGAGTGGCAGCATCTGTGGTCGACTTGCGGAAATGTGCACAGATGCGGCGCACCTTGGTGAGCAAATCAGACAGATTGAGGTATGTCTTGAGGAACCGCTGAACTATGAGATTGAACACGTGGGCCAGGCATGGCGCATGTGTCACTCTGCCGAGTTGCAGAGCCGCCACCAGGTTACGCCCGTTGTCACACACAACCATGCCTGGCTTGAGGTTCAGCGGTGCCAGCCACACATCAGTCTGCCCCGTGATGCGCTGTAACAGCTCTTGGGCGGTGTGCCTTTTGTCACCTAAGCTCAGCAGTTTGAGCACCGCCTGCTGGCGCTTACCCACGGCACTGCTGCTGCGCCTAGAGCTACCGACTGAAGGCGCCGTGCCCACGGATGGTAATTCGGTGGAGGAGGAGGAGGGGTCGGAGGAGGAGGAGGCATAGTACGTCTGAGAGACCGTGACCGAGGTAGGCCCCGCAATCCTCGGTGTGGGCAGTACATGAGCGGCCCCAGGGTCATTCTCGGTCCCAGCCTCCACCAAGTTAACCCAATGTGCCGTCAGTGAGATATAGTGTCCCTGCCTGGCAGCACTTGTCCACGTGTCCGTGGTTAGGTGGACCTTCTCAGAAACAGCGTTGTTCAGGGCACGGATGATGTTCTGTGACACGTGCTGGTGTAGGGCTGGGACGACACATCGGGAAAAATAGTGGCGGCTGGGGACCAAATACCGAGGGGCAGCCACCGCCATGAGATTGCGAAATGCCTCAGTCTCTACCAGCCTATAGGGCAGCATCTCCAGGCTAAGCAATTTGGAGATGTGGACGTTGAGGGCTTGGGCATGTGTGTGGGTGGAACTGTATTTCCTCTTGCGCTCCAACATCTGTTGTAAAGACAGCTAAACGCTGCGCTGGGACACGTTGGTGGACACTGTGGGGGATCGTGGAGGCGAAGGTGTGGTTTTCCGGCAAGAGGCGCTCGTGCCGGGGTCCTGGGCAGGGGGTTGACTAGCAGAGGCAGCGAGTGACACAGGGGAAGGAGCAGTGGTGTGACCCGCAGGAGGTGGTGAACGGCCTTGGTTCCATTGAGTGGAGTGTTTAGCACTCATATGCCTGCGCATGCTGATGGTGGTTAGGCTAGTAGTGGTGGCACCCCTGCTGATCCTGGTGTGGCACAGTTTGCACACCACAGTCCGTCGGTCATCCTCACTTTCTTTAAAGAACCTCCAGACTTGCGAACATCTAGGCCTCGCCACGGGAGCTTCACTACGTGAAACAGTTGCTGCTGATGCACCAGCTCTGGCCCTGCTTCTCCCTCTGGCCACACCACTGCCTCTTACAACCTGTTCTGGTGCAGCACTCACCTCCGCCTCAGAAGCACTGTCTTCACTCGGCATATCAACCCAGCTTGGGTCAGTCACCTCGTCATCCTCCAATTCCTCAGTCTGCTCCCCCCTCTGACTTCCTGCCCTGACAACAACTTCACCACTGTCTGACAACCGTGTCTCCTCATCGTTCCACAACTCTTTACAAACTTCTTCCACTAACTCAACATTGTCATCATCATCATCATCATCACCCACAGACTGCGACAGTTGGAAAACTTGGGCATCGGGAATGAGGTCAGCAGCAACCTGAGAAGTGGTTTGTGACTCTGGGAAGGGTCCAGAAAACAGTTCCTCAGAGTATGCCGGATAGCATTCCAAATTTTCCTGGGTGAGGGCAGACTGGGGGGAAGGAGGTTAAGGTGGAGGAGCCAGAGGAGTGATCCCTTGGGTAACGTGGGTGGACTGCGTGGAAGACTGACTGGTGGACAAATTACTTGAAGCATTATCCGCAATCCACGAAATCAGCTGTTCGCACTGTTGTGGTTTCAACAGTCCTCTACCACGTGTCTCTGTAAGTTGAGACATGAAGCTAGGGAGTGTAGCTCTGCGGCGTTCCACAGCTCCCTCATCAGCAGGTACTGTCTCACCCTGCCCAGGACCACGGCCTCTGCCCCCTGCAATAATTGAATGCCCACGCCCTCATCCTCGACCCTTAGCCCTGGGGTTCAACATTTTCTGTATATAAGTGTATTATATAAAAAAATAAAATGGGCCTGGTGTACTGAAACCCACAAACTTGTTCAGTCTGGTTTAATTAAGTGACGTAAAGAAAGTGTCACCTGGACAGAAAATACGGATTGTAGTGAGTGTACTGAACTGTGACACACAGAATGGTTCCACGCAGCTATGTGAAATGGATTTGTATCACTGAGCTAAAACAACTAAAAAACGATTTTTTTATATATATTTTTTTATATTTTTTTTTTTAGTTTTGTTTTTTTTGGAACGTGACGTGCAGAAACTATCGTAGAGCTAACTGACATCCTACTGACGGTGGCTATTTAGACTGCGACCCAGACAAATGTAGCACAGAGATTTTTTTGATCAAGCTCTATACGTGACAGGCAGCAAAAGACTTGATTGTATTAAGTGACGTACAGAAAGTGTCACCTGGACAGAAAATACGGATTGGAGTGAGTGTGCTGAACTTTGACACACAGAATAGTTCCACACAGCTGTGTGAAATGGATTTGTATCACTGAGCTAAAACAACAAAAAAACAATTTTTTTAATATTTTTTTTTATATATATTTTTTTTAGTTTTATTTTCTTTGGAACGTGACGTGCAGAAACTATCGTAGACCTAACTCACACCCTGTTAATGGTGGCTATTTTGACTGCGACCCAGACAAATGTCGCACAGAGATTTTTTTGATCAAACTATATACGTTACAGCAAAAGACCTGGTTGGATTAAGTGACGTACAGAAAGTGTCACCTGGACAGAAAATATGAATTGGAGTGAGTAGACAGCTGAACTGTGACACACAGAATGGCTCCACACTGCTGTGTGAAAGGGATTTGTATCACTGAGCTAAAACAAGAAAAAACTATTTTTTTTATATATTTTTTTTAGATTTTTGTTTTGTTTTGTTTTTTTTTGGAACGTGACATGCAGAAACAATCATAGCGCTAACTGACACCCTACTGACGGTGGCTATTTAGACTGCGACCCAGACAAATGTCGCACAGAGATTTTTGGGATCAAGCTATATACGTGACAGGCATGACAGGCAGCAAAAGACTTGGTTGTATTAAGTGACGTACAGAAAGTGTCACCTGGACAGAAAATACGGATTGAAGTGAGTGTGCTGAACTGTGACACACAGAATGGTTCCACGCAGCGGTGTGTAATGGATTTGTATCACTGAGCTAAAACAACAAAAAAACTATTTTTTTTATATTTTTTTTATATATATATTTTTTTTATATATATTTTTTTTAGTTTTGTTTTTTTTGGAACGTGACGTGCAGAAACTATCGTAGACCTAACTCACACCCTGTTAATGGTGGCTAAGGTCCAGGTGACGTACAGAAATTGTCACCTGGACAGAAAATACGAATTGGAGTGAGTAGACAGCTGAACTGTGACACACAGAATGGTTCCACACTGCTGTGTGAAATGGATTTTTATCACTGAGCTAAAACAACAAAAAAAATATTTTTTTATATATATTTTTTTTAGTTTTGTTTTTTTTGGAACGTGACGTGCAGAAACTATCGTAGACCTAACTCACACCCTGTTAATGGTGGCTATTTTGACTGCAACCCAGACAAATGTCGCACAGAGATTTTTTTGATCAAGCTATATACGTTACAGCAAAAGACCTGGTTGGATTAAGTGACGTACAGAAAGTGTCACCTGGACAGAAAATACGAATTGGAGTGAGTAGACAGCTGAACTGTGACACACAGAATGGTTCCACACTGCTGTGTGAAAGGGATTTGTATCACTGAGCTAAAACAACAAAAAAACTATTATTTTTATATATTTTTTTAATATATATTTTTTTTTAGTTTTGCTTTTTTTTGGAACGTGACGTGCAGAAACTATCGTAGCGCTAACTGACACTCTACTGACAGTGGCTATTTAGACTGTGACCCAGACAAATGTCGCACAGAGATTTTTGGTATCAAGCTATATACGTGACAGGCAGCAAAAGACTTGGTTGTATTAAGTGACGTACAGAAATTGTCACCTGGACAGAAAATACGGATTGGAGTGAGTGTGCTGAACTGTGACACAAAGAATGGTTCCACGCAGCTGTGTGAAATGGATTTGTATCACTGAGCTAAAACAACTAAAAAACTATTTTTTTTATATATTTTTTTTATATATATTTTTTTTAGTCTTGTTTTTTATGGAATGTGACGTGCAGAAACTATCGTAGATCTAACTCACACCCTGTTAATAGTGGCTATTTAGACTGCGACCCAGACAAATGTCGCACAGAGATTTTTGGGTTCAAGCTATATACGTGACAGGCAGCAAAAGACTTGGTTGTATTAAGTGACGTACAGAAAGTGTCACCTGGACAGAAAATACGGATTGGAGTGAGTGTGCTGAACTGTGACACACAGAATGGTTCTACGCAGCTGTGTGAAATGGATATGTATCACTGAGCTAAAACAACAAAAAAACTATTTTTTTTATATATTTTTTTATATATATATTTTTTGTTTTGTTTTTTTTGGAACGTGACGTGCAGAAACTTTCGTAGACCTAACTCACACCCTGTTAATGGTGGCTATTTTGACTGCGACTCAGACAAATGTCACACAGAGATTTTTTTGATCAAGCTATATACGTGACAGGAAGCAAAAGACTTGGTTGTAATAAGTGACGTACAGAAAGTTTCACCTGGACAGAAAATACGGATTGGAGTGAGTGTGCTGAACTGTGACACACAGAATGGTTCCACACTGCTGTGTGAAATGGATTTGTATCACTGAGCTAAAACAACAAAAAAACTATTTTTTTATATATTTTTTTATATATATTTTTTTTAGTTTTGTTTTTTTTTGGAACGTGACGTGCAGAAACTATTATAGACCTAACTCACACCCTGTTAATGGTGGCTATTTTGACTGCAACCCAGACAAATGTCGCACAGAGATTTTTTTGATCAAGCTATATACGTTACAGCAAAAGACCTGGTTGGATTAAGTGACGTACAGAAATTGTCACCTGGACAGAAAATACGAATTGGAGTGAGTAGACAGCTGAACTGTGACACACAGAATGGTTCCACACTGCTGTGTGAAATGGATTTGTATCACTGAGCTAAAACAACAAAAAAACTATTTTTTTCTATATTTTTTTTCTATATTTTTTTTTTTAGTTTTGTTTTTTTGGAACGTGACGTGCAGAAACTATCGTAGAGCTAACTGACAACCTACTGACGGTGGCTATTTAGACTGCGACCCAGACAAATGTCGCACAGAGATTTTTGGGATCAAGCTATATACGTGAAAGACAGCAAAAGACTTGGTTGTATTAAGTGACGTACAGAAAGTGGCACCTAGACAGAAAATAGTGAGTGTACTGAACTGTGACACACAGAATGGTTCCACACTGCTGTGTGCAATGGATTTGTATCACTGAGATATAACATAACAAAAGGGGGTTATATATGGCGATAGCTGCACTACTAGTGCCAGCCAGCCAAGCCAGGAAACAAAAAAAAAAATTATTGTAGCCCTTAGAAGGGCTGTTAGGTTCTTTGTGGGTGATTCCTGCCTAACAGAGAACTAAATGCAGGCCCTAACACTCTCCCTGAAACGCAGCAGCTCTATCCCTAACGACATCCAGACGGCATCTGAGCCGAGCACCGCGGCCAGTCACTAGTATATTCCAGGGTCACCTGATCAGGCCAGCCAACCCCTGCTATTGACATGTAAGGGCCCCACGTGATGCTGGGTGTACCGCAGAGTCTCCTGGCTTGTGATTGGCTGAGTTTAGAGGCGCCAAAAAAGCACGATGCGGAAGTTGCCATTTCCTCGAGCATGGCGAGATACTCGTCCGAGCAGCGAGCACTTACGAGTACCCTAATACTCGAACGATCACCAAGCTCAGACGAGTATGCTCGCTCATCTCTATTAAATACCAATAGTTATCAAGAGGAAGTGTTGGGGTCAATTGAGAATAAAGCATTGAGATTTTCTTGTTTGGCTCCAATCTCTGGAGGGCCAACCTCTCAAAGGGCGCATGTGAAGAAGGTGGAAGTGAATCCGCCATCAAAGGCCTAAGATTAATCAATAGGTATTGAAGGTGAAAGGGTGATAGCCCTTTTAATGCAGGGATAGTTTGTAAATACGTGAGCGTCAAAGGGGAGTCAGGGGGAATTAGATCAAGGAGTGGCACACAAATGTGAGATATCTTGGATGGCAGAGTATCTCTAAAGCTACGAGGTGCACTATTCAGGACATCACTAACTTGAGTGAGTGAGTGAGTGGGGAGCACTCAACAACGAGCGTTTTAGCGTCTGTGCCACATATCTATAGAGAGTTTTGTGAGGGAGTTGTCTAATTTAATGGATGATATTGTAGTGTTGTTGGGATTAAACAAGAAGCTTCTTAACGGGTGGGTACACATAGCCCCTTCCGCTTGCAGGTCAAGTCTTAGTTTGGGATTTCTTATCCAGTCCAGGATTCTAGCACTTTGGATAGCTTTATAATAAATTCTGAAATCTGGAAAGCCCTGGCCTCCCCTTTTACCATGTTGTATCAGATATGTATGGCACAATATAGGTCTTTTCTTTTTTCAAAGAAAGGAGGAGAAGATCGAGCGGAGTTTGGTGAAAAACCCATCTGGCAGTCTAATGGGCAGTGTTTGCATGTAGTTGTCAGAATTCGGGGGCGCTGCAGCCCTCCAGCGGATGTTGGGCGGGTGCGGGCGTTCCCGTGTCCTGAAGCTATGCGGCGCTCATCCCGAGTGCAAGCCAGAAAATCCTCTTGTAACACTTAGGTTCCTATAGGGTTAAAGGTTTGGCTAGTTTTGCTAGTTTTACTGGCAGGCATCCCTGCCAGTAATTTTGGTCCATTCAAGGGTGTGGCTGGGATCCCTGCTCCTATCACACCTTGGGGCTGGGACTCTAGCCACTATTTAGTTTCACACTCGCCATTCATCTGTGCCTGCTACAGAGCCTTGTGCCTAAGCTAGCTACTCTGTGTTTATCCGGTATTCCAGTCACTCTGTACCTTTTTCCCTGGTTTCTGTTACCGTTACCTACCTTTTGTGTTATCCTCTGTTTATTCCTTGCTTGGTTCCGTTACCTTTTACCCCTTCAGTTCCTGACCTGTTTAGGGTTGTTCCTGTTTGTGTTTTGTTTTGGTTGTTTGTCTCGTGTTCCACTTTCTTCAGTGTAATTGCAGTCTTCGGTTGGGGCCGGCCTGTTAAGGAGCCGGGTTCCCCCAAAAGGCAGGGACAGTGGTTTGGGAGGAGTGTCAGGGCCTCACTTTGTCTGTGTCATTTGTGTCCCCCTGACTAACTCCTCACAGTAGTACAGAATTTTGGGAATTTTTGGTAGTATTATGGTAGTTTTAATGAGGGCTTTCCGCCAAAACCAAGAAACAAATGGAATATCCCAACTGTCTAGGAGTTTTTGTACTTGTTTGAGCAAGCCTGGTAAATTAGAGTCATATAAATGATTAAAATACTGCGGTATATTGACTCCTAGAAATGGTATTGGGCCTGTTGTCCATTTGAATGGCGTGAGTGATTGGAGGTGGATACAGATCTGGGTTGGGAGTGTAATATTTAATAATTGTGACTTAGTAGGGTTGATTTTAAAATCCGAGAGGGTACTAAAGTGGTCAAAAATGTTAAGGATGGCAGGCAGGGCTTCTTCTGGGTTAGAGATAAAGAGCAAAACATCGTCAGCAAAAGCTGCGAGTTGATGGGTGTGGTGGCCAATTTGTATTCCCTGTAGCCTGTGGTCTTGCCTGAAGGCTTGTAGTATGGTTTCAAGTGACATGATGAAGAGAAGCGGGGATAAGCGGCAGCCTTGGCGTGTGCCATTACTAATTGTAAATCTAGGTGAGAGGACATCATTCACCAAAACCTGAGCGGTAGCTGTGTCATACATTGCTGTGATTGCCAGAATAAGCTGATCAGGAATACCAAACTTAAGCAATGCTTTTGTCATAAAGTGCCAATAGACTATGTCAAATGTTTTCTCAGCATCAGTGCTGAGAAGGACTAAAGGTTTTGAGTGAGTTTTTACATATTGCATGATGTGAAGGAGATGGGTAGTGTCTATTCGGGGTATATCAGGATTTATAACATCTGGCAGAAGGGTTTTTATCCTATTAGCTATCATTTTAGCGAACAATTTCAGATCATTGTTTAAAAGGGAAATTGGTCTGTAGTTGGCACATTGTGATCGGTCTTTTCCCTCCTTTGGAATTATAGAAATGGAAGCATGTAACATTTGTGGGGGGAGTGGATTACCTTGGAGTGTGGCGTTACAAACATTGAGAAGGTGGGGAAGTAGAAGAGTTTTAAAGGACTTATAATAGGCTATCGGAAGATCATCAGGTCCAGGAGGCTTGTTAGCAGGGGAGGACATTAAGGCCTTTTCTAGTTCAGTGTAAGTGAAGGGTGTTACTAAGGAGCCCCTGATATATTCGCTAATTTTAGGTAGCTGTAATGTGTCCAACCAGTTATCTATTGCCGAGTTATGTTTCTCAGCAGCTGCTAGATCTTCTGTGTTTCTGAGATTATATAAATCCCTATAGTATTCACTAAAATACTTAGCAATAGATTCCGTGGTGTGAAGAGTTCCTCCGTCTTTCGTCTTAATGTGGGATATAAATGATTTTGCTTTTCTCTTTTTGATCTGAGAGATAAGTAGTTTAGAGGCTTTATCGCCAAGAGCATAGTACTTATGTTGTAGGTTTAAAAAAGATTTTTCCGTCATAGTGTTGAGTAAATTCTTCAGATCTGTTCGAGCCATGTTTAAGGCGTCTAATTCAGAGGGAGATAAAGAGTGCTTATGACTAATTTCTAAAGTCTGTATTAAATGGGATAGTTCAGTTATTTTCTTTTGTCTTTGTTTATTTATATGTGAGCCCAGGGCAATAATGTGCCCCCTAATCACAGACTTGTGTGCTTCCCACAATATTCCCCTAGAAATCTCACAGGAGTCATTGATTTTTAAAATACTCAGAGAGATAAGCCTGGAGCTGTGAGCTATGTGCCTTATTATCTAAAAGAGTGGTGTTTAAACGCCAGTTTCATGTAATTTTAGGTAAGCCCTGCAAGCAGTAATTAATAATAACAGGTGAGTGATCAGAGAGAATAATGTTATCAATAGTCACAGATTTACATAGGTGGAGCTGATGTTGTGGTATAAAGAAATAATCCAACCGACTATATGTTCCATATTGTTGGGAAAAATAGGTGAAATCCCTGTCTGTTGGGTGAAATGACCTCCACACATCTGCAAGGGAAGCTTCTTGCAATGCGGTGTGTACATGTCTTAAAGATATATTTTACACAGCCGAGGCACCTGAAGAGGAGTCCAGGAGGGGTTGTAAAGTAACATTAAAGTCTCCGCCTAAGATTATACAACCTTCAGCAAATTCCCTGAATTTCGATAACACATAAGGCCAATAAGATAATGGGTTGCATCAAAAGAGGCATTGATGCCCGTGATGAGAACATAGTCCTGCCACTTTACAAATCACTAGTCAGACCACACATGGAGTACTGTGTACAGTTCTGGGCTCCTGTGAACAAGGCAGACATAGCAGAGCTGGAGAGGGTTCAGAGGAAGGCAAGTAAAGTAATAACTGGAATGGGTGGACTACAGTACCCAGAAAGATTATCAAAATTACGCTTATTCACTTTAGAAAAAAAGACGACTGAGAGGAGATCTAATAACTATGTATAAATATATCAGCGGTCAGTACAGAGATCTCTCTCATGATCTATTTATCCCCAGAACTGTGACTGTGATGAGGGAACATCCTCTACGTCTGGAGGAAAGAAGGTTTGTACACAAACATAGAAGAGGATTCTTTACGGTAAGAGCAGTGAGACTATGGAACTCTATGCCTGAGGAAGTGGTGATGGTAAGTTCACTAAAAGAGTTCAAGAGGGGCCTGGATGCATTTCTGGAGGGTAATAATATTACAGGTTATCGTCACTAGAGATGGGTCGTTGATCCAGGGAGTAATTCTGATTGCCTGATTGGAGTCGGGAAGGAATTTTTTTCCCTAAAGTGGGGGAAATTGGCTTCTACCTCACAGGGTTTTTTTGCCTTCCTCTGGATCATCTTGTAGGAAAACAGGCCGAACTGGATGGACAGATGTCTTTTTTTCGGCCTTATAAACTATGTGAGATCCAATCAGCTTGGTGAACATTTGAGGCGTATATGTTTCCTAGCGTATACATCTGAGGGCCAATAGACCCATTGAGAAACAAATACCTCCCATCAGGGTCAGAGAGCACTGAACGCACCTCAAAAGGAATGTTTTGTGGAAGGCAATACTAACGCCTTGTGATGCAGAACTTGGCGAAGTACTGTGGAACCATTTCTCATATTGTAAATGAGATTGTTTAGGAATGTGATTAGTTCTAAAGTGGGTTTACTGTAGGAACGTGATTCCTACCTTACTTTTAAGTAGTTGTCTGCAAATTTAGGACCTTTTTTCAGGTGCGTTCAGGCCCCGGACGTTAAATGTACATACATAGGTGTCCGCCATAATATCTGAAAAATAAGCAGATAGTGAGCATAGATACTATGACATGGCATAAATAGGCATAGCAGTGTACACAGACATAACTTCTTACAGAGCAGCGACAGAGAGTATTACAACCATCTGAGAGAGTAGGCAGGTCTCTAGATAGTAACCTGAATATGAAGAGATACACGGGATCAGGTATCTTCCATTCTTTGAAATCCAAGCTGATTCAATCGTCTTGGAGTAATTCTTCTTGGTGTGTTCCTCCATTTGGGGTGTCTGGAAGTTGTGATTGGGGTCCATTGTTCAATCAGAGGGATAGCTGGAAGAGGTTCTACATCTTGTGCGACATTCCAGTCCGGGATCTCCAAAGCCTCTATATCCAGGATATCATATATTCACTGCAAGTCTGCCACGGACCGTATTACTATTTTTCTCCCAGATGTATTTATCAAGAGTTCAAACGGGTGTAACCATCTGTATATAATTTTCTTACGCCTCAATATTTCAAGTAAAGGACAGAGCTGGTTTCTTTTGCGAAGAGTCATGAGTGAGAGGTCTTGATATATACAAACTGTAGAACCTTCAATGGCAGGTAAAGGAGCGGATCTGGCTGCTGATAATATTAGTTCTTTGATCTTGTAGTTTGTCAGGCGACATAACATCCCACGGTGTCTCATGCGGTTGTGGAGGCAGCCTGAGGGCCCTATGAGCCCTATCCATCGTTAGATCACCCGCCATGGACCCCAGGAGAGAGGAGAAAAAAATGGTAAGCGTCTGCTCTAAAGCATCGGGTAAGATAGTTTCGGGGATCCCCTTAACCCGCAGATTATTCCTCTGTCCCCGGTTGTCTTGTTCTTCAATCAGGGAGTAGAGGTAGTTAATGTGGGCCTGGCTGTTGTCCAGGTTCCGCGTAACTGCAGTATTAAATTCAGTGCTGGCCACTTGCGCTGATTCATGTGGCGCAGGTCTTGTTTAATGTCCTGTAGCTTACATAACACTGGCTCGATAGAACTAGATAATAAGGACCATAAGAAGGTTTTAGATATAACCTGATCATCCGAGCCTCTCTGGTCCTCCTGTTCGCTCTCCAACTCAGTGTCTGTGCCTTCCTCCTGTAACGAGGCTTGAGGGCCTTGTGCGGCAGGCGCCATCTTGGCTGTCTGGTTGGGTAGTGCTGTGGTAGTTTTCCGCATGAAACGATCAATTTCTCCATGCGCCAAAGGATTTCTTCCAGGTCCTGGTGTTTCCTTGGACTTGTCTTTAGTAGCTTTGCCCATGTTTAGCTGGGGTATATGGCTTAAAATAGCCCAGGTAGTTCAGGTCTGCAGCGGAGCTCAGAGGCGCGCGTGCATCCGGCTTGGCTGCTAAACTCCGCCCCCCGACAAGATTCGTTCTTAATACGAATTAATTCGGTCAAATTTGCATTAAAATATAATCGTTGTTTTGCGAACATTTCTGCACAAATTCCGAACATACAGTCAGTGTTGTTAAAAGTACGCAAAGTGCGTACGAATCCTTAACGTACTATTGACTCACAATTGCGTCATACACACGAGGCTAGGCTAGTGAGGTGCTAGCTATCCGGCTGAGTGCATAATTTACTAAAAACACCGTACAATAAGTACATAATAGGACACATTGCAGTACCTGAAAAAGAATACACACAATGGGCTAAAGTGCTTGAACGTTGCTGAACCTGTAAAAACATAATTGCTAAAATACAGCAAAGATAATTATGCTAACATTTTAGTGCAATCAATTTCACATTTGCAAGCATAATAGACTCTGATATACATTTGAGTCTCTCTTCGTGGCTGCTTGGCATAAAACACTGGAACACAGTCCAAAATTCAATTGTAATCCACGTGAGGTAATTTTGTAATGCAAACAGGTAATGTGTAATCCACATGGATAATATAAAATAGCAGCAAATAGAGAACTCTCTTTGCAAAGGGGGCTCCCAAATAACCTGAGAAGGGGGAAAAAATAGGCACGTGTAGGCGCAACTGGGAATTTTCAGCAGAATTTGGGGGAGTCCTGACAAGCCTTGTCAATCTGGGTGAGAGTTAAACAGGGGGCAATACAAACTAAACAAACAAAACAAGTGCCAACTAGCTCTCACCCGTCAGGTGCAATCCATGTTGTGGCTCCCATAGGTCCTCCAGAGGTGTCCTTTAAATCACTCAGCCAGTAGAAGGGTTCCTCATATGAGGGACCTGAAGTTCTTCTCGCTTGAACTGCTACTGAATGAGATCAGAGGATGCTCCTGCCTCCTGTAGGCCAACCTGGCTGCCATGATGGAGCCCCACTGCCCTCTTTTGCCAGAAGTCGGACTTGACCGGGTCCGGGTGGTGGTCACACTAGTGAGCTTTCACTTTTCCGGATTCTCCTGCCGGGACAGCAGGGGTAAGGACTTCTGGCTGCAGCGGTGGAGGCAAGGTTGCACCCAAGGAAGAAGCTCCAGCTCCCCTGGCTGCTGCTGACTTTATTTTTCCAGGGTAGTTCGTACTGGTGGGTCACCGTGGACTGGAAAGTAAACAATGATGTTGTCAGCTAACCCAGCTGAAAGGACTGTGATGGTGGTGGTGGTGGCAGTCCAGGGATTAGAGGCTGCGGCTGTGGCTTCTCCCTGAAACGGAGGGTGCAATCTGGTGACTCCTGTAGGCAGCGCACGCATCCTTTACCTGGTGGTTCCTCCGGCCAAACTTCTGGTGGTGATGTAGGGACCAGAGGCTTAGATAATAAGGTAACCCCGGTAGCATAGGGGCCTTTCAGGGATGCCATGGGGGTATATTCCACCTGATCCCCCACATACAGGCTGTGACAGGGTTGGGGCAGGTACAACCATTTTACAGACCTGCGGCCCACAAGGTACTTCTTGCTGTCCTCGTCATCTGCCAGGAAGCCAGAGCCTCGCTCCACTGAAAACCATAGGACGGTTCCCTTTTGCCGCTCCAGTGTAGGGTCTCCCAGCCACAGATGGTTCAATACTTGGATGACCCAGTCCTCCACTGAATTCTTGTAGTCCCATAGTGTCTGGGCGTGGGCCATTACTGATGCTGGCACAATCAGATTCTGCCGCATGGAAGGTGTTGTTGTTGTTGTTCTCCTCCTGGGCGGCGAAGTGGACGCTAAAGCCACCTCCGCCAGCACCAGCTGCAGCAGCCACAGCAGCTGGCAAGGCGAATATCGACTCAGGAGCCAGTGAGACTCACTTGCACAATTGTGACGCTCTGATCTCTGGAGCGGACAGTGGTTCAGGGTACAGTTGCTTTGCCAATGATAGAGCTGGGTGAATAGGGGGCATTGACATCATCAGGAGACAAGGGTGGAAGTGTACCCGTGAGACAGCAGGGTGGAAGCAGTGGGAGATCTGGAGCCAAATATGGGAGGGTATACTGTCTGCTACTCAGGAGTCTACCTTTAAGGAACACACTGGCAGTGCAAGTGTTCATAAAAGCAGCTGCAAGCAGGCATCACACAGTGGTGGAGGGAAAAAGCAATACTCAGCAGTGTGGGAATATTTCACAGTCGTAACCTGTTTTGACATCAATCGATCAACGAAGCAATTGTAAAAATACATCAGTAAGCATGTGTTTATTAAGTGGCACAGAAGGTCAAAGTACACCTGGCCAAGTTGCTGGAACTAAAGTCCCTCTCTTTCCATGTAGTTGACTCTGCACATTCCAGAGAACCATTTCAGCACCAGCTTCATAAGTAGAAAGTTAAGTCTGGTGTCTCTGATTACCAGTTTTCTTCAGCTGTCCACACAACCATCCAGCATCCGACAGAACCACAACCAGCAGATGGTGGCATACTTGGACTGCACCCTGTCACCCATGATCCAAGATCCCCTGGACTACTGGGCATGCAAACTTGATGTGTGGCCGCAACTGGTCGAGTTTTCCATGGGCATGCTTTCATGCCAAGCCAGTAGTGTTCCATCAGATCTGCTACTACTGTGATCTGCCACCATCTTGTGCATGCCACTGCTGCTACAAACCTCCCCACTCTGTTATGCAGCGACTATTGTCACTGCTGCTACACTCCCCACTCTTTCATGTGGCCACTATTATCACTGTTACTGCCACTGCTTCTGCTGCTGCTACCCTCCCCACTTTGTCATGAGGCCACTATTTTCAATGTTACTGCCACTGCCGCTACCACCCTCACTACTCTGTCATGGGGCCACTATTGTCATTGTTACTGCAACTGCTGCTGTCACCCTCCCCACTCTGTTATGAGGCCACTACCTTATATTACTTTTATTTTCATTTATTAGACACTTGGCCAGCACACAGGGATTGAGCCAAGTTGGTTAAAAATTATGCGTTATGCAGCAATAACATCCAAACCTTCACACTGAGATTGTTCCAGCAAGTGGGAAGAATATGCCTTAGGGTGGGTTCACACCAGCATTTTGCTTATTTTCAGCCATCTGTCTGACAGATTCACCTGCCTGTTCAAATGTTTCTGTTTTATTTAACCTACACTTTAATAGAGGTCGGATGTTATTGTATTGAAATCAATTTGCTCCAATTCTGTCTGAAATCTGTTTTTATGCCGGATTTGAAAATGCTACTTTTAGGCACATGGGCCTGGGTATACCTGATATATAGCGATTTGGGACAAATTCATTTGTAACAAATCAAATTTCTTGTTCGGCGAAGCTGCCAAATTGATTTTTTTTCAAAACTTCACTCATTTCTAGTAATGATCTTATCCACTGGCACTTTTGTATATGTTTAGGGGATTATTTTTAATTTGTAAAATGTTTTATTAATAAACAGATCACATTACAAAAAATAGATTTGCATCATTTCCAATATCTCTGTCTCTATAGAGACAACAATAGAGATACAACCGATGCATATAGGGTCATACATAACGTTTGAAGCAATACAACACAAGCAAGATGACATTCTCTCATAATAAGTACCATATAGTTTTGGTGCCTAAGATGTATCAAAAGACAGAATACACATCCATTATGAGATTTCAAGAAATAAAACTACATGAAAAGAAGAACAAGGGGGGAAGAGGGAGGGGGGAAGGGAAAGGGCATATAAGGCTCAACCATCCAAGGGTCCAATTTGATTCCAGCGAATTATGAGATTCCCCATAAGCATGTCTGCGCAACTATAGAGAAACTGAGTTATAGTTCCCTATATTTTTTCCACACTTCCCATGTTGCCTCAAATTTTGAGGATACTCCCAGTGTGCAATTTGCTCCAATCTGTATATTTGGTCAAATTTAATCAACTATTGCGTAATAGTTGGTGCTACAACAGATTTCCACTGTGCCCCTATCAACGTTCTTGCCGCAGCAATGAGGTGATATTGTAACCTCATTAGACCCTTGGATGGACATGTGGAGGGTGGTATATTCAAAAGACAAAATGATGGTGTGGGAATGATAGGAGTATCCAGCAACTTGGATATATTGGCACATACTGAACTCCAAAAGGGGGCAATAACGGAGCAAGACCACCATATATGCATATAAGTCCCCATCTCAGAGTTACACCTCCAGCACAATGGGGAAGAGGTAGGGTACATTTTATGCAGTTTAGTAGGCGTATAATACCACCTGGTCAAATTTTATAATAATTCTCCTGCAATCTGATACATCTAGAGATTTGTGGGGTACGCGTTAATAGTAATTTAATGTTGTCCTGAGAAAAGGTTCGGCCCAGATTCTCTTCCGATTCAACTATAAAGGACGGTTTCTGAGAGGTAATTGATGGTAGTAGGGAAGCGTATAGCTTTGATATTTTATGTTTAGGAGTTTGTTAACTCAGAACCATCATCTCAAAAAGAGAAGGAGTTATATCAAAAGGGGCACTTATTTGTTTAACTGCTTGCAGGAAATGGGCGCTTTGAAAATATGTAAAAGTGGAGAGGGGATCCAACTCCGAGTCCGCAGTAGTTAAATACTCTTCCACAGATGTCTTATTAAGTTTACAGGAATCTGTAAGAGATTCTATAAATTCTCTAGGACCGTCCCACATGATATCTCTGATTTGTAATAAAGGCGAAAGGGGAGAAGTATTTGTCCCTCAGGCAAGAGTTCCACATGTTCAAGGTGTTCCAAACCAAATAGCTAGCAATGGCCCCGCTACTAAACCGTTTGTGTACATTAGTCAAAGTCAGGGCGCGTAGCGGAAGGTCCACCATAGCTTGTTCAGTTACAACATCAAATCTATCCAAAGAAAACCTTAACCAGTCCAGTACTCTAGCGCCCTGTATAGCTTTATAGTACAGGTAAAAATCAGGAAATCCCAAACCTCCGTCCCTTTCAGATTTTATCACCTGCATATGAGATAGTCTAGATCTGCCCTCTTTCCATAGAAACCTGGAAAGAATCCCTCGTAATTGATCAAAGAATGATTTAGGCAGATGAACAGGTAAGACTTGTAGAAAGTATAACACTTTTGGGAGAATAATTGTTTTGATCAAGGTTCGACGTCCGAACCAGGAAGCAAAGTGGATATCCCAAGATTTAAGTAATGTAGTTATGCTTTTGGGCAGGGGCAGATAGTTTTCCCAATACAGTGCGGCTGGGTGAGAAGTGAGTTTGATGCCTAAAAATGGGATACTATGAGTGGACGACGTGAAGGGAGAACATTGTTCCAATAATCTTTGGGTGTTGGAATCTAGAGTAACATTCAAGACCAATGATTTAGAGAGATTAACTTTGAAGTTAGATATTCTCCCGAATTTGTCTAAGATAGAATGTATAGCTGGAAAGGCTTCTGAGGGATTAGTGATGATCAAAAGAAGGTCATCCGCAAACGTGGCTAGACTGTGGGTGGTATTCCCAATTTTCATCCCTTGAATTCGAGGGTCCAGTCTAAAAGTCTGTAAAAGGGGTTCTAGTGAAAGCACGAACAATAGAGGGGATAATGAACCTGTCTGGTCCCATTACTGATGGTAAAGGAGGGAGATAAAGTACCATTTACCAAGACCCAAGCACTTGGTTTGTTATACATAGCCAAAACCACTTTTATGAAAGCGTCAGGTATATGGAAACAAGTTAGAGCTTGTGTCATATATTCCCAGTTCACTCTATCGAAAGCCTTCTTGGCATCAGTACCGAGAAGGACTAACGGTGTAGAGGTGTCATGGGCATGCTGAATAAGGTTAATCAACCTGCAAGTATTCATTTGTCCTTCCCGGCCACTAATGAAACCAACTTGTTCCATATGAACCAAATGAAGCAGGAGCAGCTGTAGCCTAAGAGCCAGCATTTTGGCTAACAGTTTCAAATTGTTGTTCAGCAGGGAAATAGGGCGATAACTAGAACACAAAGAGGGATCTTTACCCTCCTTGGGAATAATAGTGATTTGAGCTGACAACATGTGAGGATGCAAAGTACCCCCCATGCCATGAGGTATTACATACCTCAAAAAGGTAAGGGAAAAGTATGTCCTGAAACGTGTCATAATATTTCATAGTTAGACCATCAGGTCCTGGACTCCTATTTAAGGGAGTATGTTTAAGGGCATTCTTCAGTTCAGATATTGTAAAGGGACCAGACAGGACCACTTCCTGTTCAGGCGAAATTTTGGGGAGTTTAAGAGAAGCCAGCCACTTCACAGTAGTATCAGAGCTAGTATCATCTGAAAGAGCAGCAGAGGGGCCTTTGATATTATATAACTGTGTGTAATATTCCGTGAACCTGGCTGCAATGTGATCAGTTTGCAAGAGAGACTCTGCCAAGGCAGATTGGACAGAATGGATGTATGAATGGACCTGCCTTTTTTTTTACTTGCGCAATCATAAATTTAGAAGCTTTGTCCCCATGAGCCTAATACTTGAATTTAGATGATAAGTACAGTTTTGCTGATCTATCATTTAATTTAGTCTTAAAGGGAACCTGTCATCTCCGAAACACCCCCTGAACTAGAGTAAGTGTTGTATAGTGTAAGTGATGCTGAATCCGATTATGAAAGTTTTATCTTCATACTCACTTCCATTCCGACGCTGTGCTCCCATAAACCTGCAGTAAAATGCACTCACTGGACTCTTCTTTGAGTCGTCTCCATTATGTGAATGAGCACTGGAGTCCAGTGAGTGCATTTTACTGCAGGTTTGTGGGAGCACAGAGTCAGAATAGAAGTGAGTATTGTAAGGGATCGTATCCTCTCAGGGGGTCGACATCACACAATATCTACATAACACGGGGATTTTCAGGTCCAACTCAGTTTTATTGGCACCAGCACACCAAAACAAATCATAAAAACAACACCTGCCCGGCTGGGCTCTGACTAAATATAGTTCAGCTAACTCACCTAAATAAAGACGCTGTTCACACACAGCTTTTAAGTGTGGCTTCTCCAGCCGTTCAGTCCAGCAGCCTCCTGGCTGTGACTCCAACCGTACCTTTGGGGGGAGATGGTCCACTAGTCCTCCAGACTGTGACCGTGGGACCCTCTTCTCCTAGGGTCACTGGGCCCCCCAAACTTCCAGGCTACACAGAGCCTTGTGGCCCCTCAGCCCTCCTGGCTGAGACCACACACGCAGAGCCTCTGCAGGCTCTAACCTCTCAGGCCTCCTCAGCCTGTCTCCTCTGCCCAGACTGACACTGAGGGCTGGATTATCACAGCAGTAATTACACCCAGGTGGCCTCAACTGTGGTGGAATAGGGATGTGGACTGGAATATCCATCCCCTCCAGACCTCTATGAAGCGTGAGGCCTGTCACTGCCTCACAGTATGAAGATAAAAATTACATAACTGGACTCAACGTCACTTACACTATACACCGCTTACTCTAGTTCATGGGGTGGTTTGAAGATGACAGGTTCCCTTTAAGCTAAGACCTAAGATGCTCCAATTCTTGAAGGAGTTCCTGAGTGAGTTGCTTCTTATGTTTGGATTCTAAAGCCTGAATCTTAGTTTGAAGAGACACTATCTCAGCTTCTCTACATTTTTTAATATGGGTGCCCAAGGAAATAAAGTGGCCTCTCACTACCGCTTTATGAGCCTCTCATAGGGTACTTGGTGATACGTCACCCGTGGCATTGAGAGTAAAATAGTCCCTCAACTTGTCAGTAATAGATTCAACATGTTTGATATTGTGTAGAACCGTTTCATTTAGTCTCCAAATCATTTCCCTTTTTGGAATGCTATGGGACCTAAACTTCAGGAATATAGGAGCATGGTTTGATAGAGTTATAGAACCAATTGTGGCCCTGATGCACTGAGGTAGTAAAGATGTAGAAACAAAAATATAATCAAGTCTCTGATATGAAGAGTGTGCGGGAGAATAATAAGTAAAGTCTTTGGAGGTGGGGTGTAAAACTCTCCAGCTATCCACTAATCCCACCCTGGCCAAGTTATTGCGTATGTATCAAAGTGAAACTCCAGATAGGGATGAGGTACCTGATGACGTATCTATCACCGGGTGGAGGGCAACATTGAAGTCCCCTCTTAATGAATTTTTGAAAACTAGCTAAGGTACTCCTAATCCAAGGTGTCTGAGTTGTGTTTGGTACATAAACATTCCCAACAGTGATCATCTGAGTGCCCAACACACCCTTGATAAAGACATAACGTCCAAGATCATCAGGGAGAGTTGAACGCACCACAAAGGGAAGTTGTCTATGTATGGCAATACTAACTCCTTTCGAGGCAGAATCAGGAGATGTGCTATGGAACCACTGGTTAAAAACCAGGTGTTTCAGATGAGGAATATGATTCCATTTAAAATTGGTTTCTTGCAATAGCAGAATATCCATTTTAAGTTTTTTCATCATGGCACAAATCTGACTCCTCTTTGCGGGGACGTTCAAGCCTCTAACATTGTAAGAACATACATTAACCATAACCATTTTTATAACATGTAGGAGAGGGCATGTTAGCACCCAGAAGAGGGCTCATACTATAATGTAAAAGGTCCACAGATCTCAGACCACCAGACACGGGGGAAGTCCACAAAATACAATAATCCTGGGTGTTAATAGTAGTTTGCCGTGCCCTAGGGAGGTAGGGATAGGGGACAGAGGGAGAGAAATCAGGATAAAACACAAAACAAGAAAACAGAAAGAAAACCCCAATGAGTATACGACATTCAATACCTACGTGCACTATTGGGTGGACTTGGGATAAAGTCTCATAAAAGACGATAACAGTAGGTTGGTAACATGTTTCAACAACAGTAGCTCCTGAGTGGAGCTGCGGAAAATAACGCATGGTAGGCGTAGGCTGTCAAAAAGGTGGATCAAGGGTAAGGAGCGGGCAGCTCACATAACATGGAACAAATATACCTCAAGGTATATACACACTGCAAAAGGTATTATGTAGGAAGATATAAAAGTAAAAGTGCAGGAGATAGGAAATATTAAAAGAAAGATAGTATAAGGAAGAGCGAATAATCCACAGATTATATCTAATAGACAACAATAAATCATATTTATCTTGTATGCAGCTAATAGATATATAAGGGATAGCTAAGGGATATATGTCTCAGGGACAGACAATCAGCATCTCCACGTAGATATCCCTATGATAAGTCACAGCATACGGCAATATATAGAAAGATATAAAAAATAAGAGATAGCGCAGGAGATGGAAAATATGAAGAGAAAGACAGTAAAAGGAAGACTGACTCATGTGCAGTTGCAGACTACAAAGGTGAAACTGAAACAATCTCACCACATGTGAAACTGAAAAATAATAAGAAAATGAGACCCTATCACAATCAGTCAGTGTCTACTTGAATCCTCCTGGGCGTCAATTTGCCCGATTTCCTTTTCTGCCGCTGTGCTTTACCGGAGCCCGACGGGGTCCATAGGGCTATCAGAGGAAGAGACGGCAGCCGTGTAAGTTCCTGGACTGAATTCCAATCCTATATCTGCAGGTCCTCTACGCCCAAAAAGTCATATATGCGTTTCAGGTCTGAATGAGAGCATACAACAGTCTTCCTTTCAGGAGTTTTAATGAGAAGGCCAAACGGAAATAGCCATCTATATGTCAGCCTATGCTCCCTTAAGACATCCAGGAGTGGACGTAGGGCCCTTCTTTTCTTTAGTGTCAGAGGGGACAGGTCCTGGAAGATCGATATAGATGTTCCTTCATACTGCAGTTGATGTGAAGATCTACTGCAGTTGGAGCTGGTCTAAGGGCTCTATGGGATCTTTCAAATGTGATACCAGTTGCGTCTTCTTGCCCAAAGAGGCCTGTAAAGAAAGCGGTAAGTGCTGGCATAATGGCTTCAGCCGTAACCGTTTCTGGGAAGCCCTTCAGACGTAGATTATTGTGGCGCCCATGGTTGTCTTGATCCTCCAATTGGCTATACAGGTAATTCAGATGCGCCTGAGTATGATCAAATTTGTGAGTGACTGACGTACCAAAGTCCACAATGGCTGCTTGGGAGGATTCTAGCATCTCCACTCGGTCACCCACTTGTCGCAGATCCTGCTTGAGATCTTTGATTTCTTGCACTAGTGGATCTAGTGCCTCTGCTAGCAACTGACGCATAAAGGTCCTGGAAACTGGCAAATTATCCCCAGAGGCAGTAACTTCTGCATCGCTTCCTTCACCCTCTTCTGTATCTGAGGCCTCCGGCCTAGCACGCGCTTCCTGTGGAGTCGCCATCTTGTCCGGTCTCCTAGTCTGCTGCGTACAGGCTTTTTTAACGAACCGGTCCAGATCTCCTTGCCCAGAAACCTGTCTGGTAGGTCCAGGAGTCTCTTTGGGTTTGTCTCAATTGTTTTTCCCATGTTGGCTTGGAAAGAAGTAGATTAAACCGTCCGCTCCTTTATGATCCTCAGCAGAGCTCACACAGCTGCGTGCATACGTTTCCTCTGCCAGGCCACGCCTCTTAGGGGGGGTTATTTTTAGAAGTTTACAAATAGACCTTGCACATGTGATCATGGATTGTAGGTGTTGCACTATACCTCTTATGTAAAAAAAAACTAGTTATTTTTTTTTTATTATTATATCGATCATGCTGTCCAGGGATGCCATCTCATTGAACTCATCATGCTTTTAAAGGTGTTTGTGCTATTCAACCGAAATACCAAAAGATTAAGATGACATATCATAAACTATAACTCATCTCTTTATCACAGTAATTAGATTTAGCGAAGCCTGCTTTGAATCATAGAAGTCGCTTTGTTCAAATGTCATAGATGGTGGCAGCGAGTTGGATTGCATAAAAGGCTGTGTCGGGGTGTGATATAAGTTCAATCTGAGATCTGTGTGTAAGAGCATGGGAGATTGAGTGCATGAAATACAGTAGATCAATCCGTGGCAGTCTCACTTGGGTCACACGACAGGGCAATTCCCTTACGTGACAGTGAATAACCAATAAAATTTTATATTCTGTGGCATTGTAGGTGCAATATTTTCTAAATAATAAAAAAGCTTATTATTTTAAAACATATATACACCTTCTCATTCAAAGAGTTTTCTGTATTTTCATGAGGATGAAAAGTGTAGATTCACACTGAAGGCATCAAAACTATGAATTAACACATGTGGAATTATATACTTAACAAAAAGTGTGAAAAAACTGTAAATATGTCTGATATTCTAGATTCTTCAAAGTAGCCACCTTTTGCTTTGATTACTGCTTTGCACACTCTTGGCATTCTCTTGATGAGATTCAAGAGGTAGTCACCTGAAATGGTTTTTACTTCACAGGTGTGCCCTGCCAGGTTTAATAAGTGGGATTTATTGCCTTATAAATGGGGTTGGGACCATGAGTTGTGTTGGGCAGAAGTCAGGTGGATACACATCTGATAGTCCTACTGAATAGACTGTTAGAATTTGTATTATGGCAAGAAAAAAGCAGCTAAGTAAAGAAAAACGAGTGGCAATCATTACTTTAATAAATGAAGGTCAGTCAGTCCGAAAAATTGGGAAAACTTTGAAAGTGTCCCCAAGTGCAGTCGCAAAAACCATCAAGCTCTACAAAGAAACTGGCTTACATGAGGACCGCCCCAGGAAAGGAAGACCAAGAGTCATCTCTGCTGCGGAGGATAAGTTCATCCGAGTCACCAGCCTCAGAAATTGCAGGTTAACAGCAGCTCAGATTAGAGACCAGGTCAATGCCATACAGAGTTCTAGCAGCAGACACATCTCTACAACAATTGTTAAGAGGAGACTGTGTGCAGCAGGCCTTCATGGTAAAATAGCTGCTAGGAAACCACTGCTAAGGACAGGCAACAAGCAGAAGAGACTTGTTTGGGCTAAAGAACACAAGGAATGGACATTAGACCAGTGGAAATCTGTGCTTTGGTCTAATGAGTCCAAATTTGAGATCTTTGGTTCCAACCACCGTGTCTTTGTGCGACGCAGAAAAGGTGAACGGATGGACTCTACATGCCTGGTTCCCACCGTGAAGCATGGAGGTGGAGGTGTGATGGTGTGGGGGTGCTTTGCTGGTGACACTGTTGGGGATTTTTTCAAAATTGAAGACATACTGAACCAGCATGGCTACCACAGCATCTTGCAGCGGCATGCTATTCCATCCAGTTTGCGTTTAGTTGAACCATCATTTATTTATCAACAGAAACAATGACCCCAAACACACCTCCAGGCTGTGTAAGGGATATTTGACCAAGAAGGAGAGTGATGGGGTGCTACGCCAGATGACCTGGCCTCCACAGTCACCAGACCTTAACCCAATCGAGATGGTTTGGGGTGAGCTGGACCGCAAAGTGAAGGCAAAAGAGCCAACAAGTGCTATGCATCTCTGGGAACTCCTTCAAGACTGTTAGAATACCATTTCAAGTGACTACCTCTTGAAGCTCATCAAGAGAATGCCAAGAGTATGCAAAGCAGTAATCAAAGCAAAAGGTGGCTACTTTGAAGAACCTAGAATATAAGACATATTTTCAGTTGTTTCACACTTTTTTGTTAAGTATATAATTCCACATGTGTTAATCAATAAATTCATAGTTTTGATGCCTTCAGTGTGAATCTACAATTTTCATACATGAAAATACAGAAAACTCTTTGAATGAGAAGGTGTCTGTACTGTATATATCTATATATATATATCTATATATATATATATATATATATTCTTTTTAGAGATGAGCGAGTAGTGTTCGATCGAGCCGGTATTCGATCGAATACTACGCTATTCGGCATACTCGATTTCAATCGAGTATAACGGCGATGGCGCACTTAGAATTCGTTTCCCCTCCCACCTTCCCTGGCGCTCTTTTTCCACCAATCAACATGCAGGGGGGGGTATGACAGGCACGCTGAGCACGCTGGCAGCGCGAAAAAAAGCGTCTACATGGATTGGCTGGAAAAACCATGTGACCTCGAATATTAAAAACTCAGCTCTTCCTGCTCGTACGCATATGCTGCGTGAACTTAGTCAGGGACAGAGGCTGGAGAAGGGACAGACAGGTTTTAGCAGTTGGACAGGCAGGAGCGTGATTAAAAGCCCTTATCAGGGCTACTATAGTGCAGTACAGTGATAGCTTTACTACAAGATACACTTTACAGAGAACGGCTGCCGTATTCAGGGATAGCTGCTGGAGTAGGGACAGAGAGAGGCATTAGTGGTGTATTAGGTGCTCTGCTACATAGCAAACTATATTTGGCACTACTGTTCTGCGTTCTTTTTGGCTGCAAAACCCTGTTATATGCCTAGTGTGTATATGCACCATCTGATCTGGCAGTATACGGCTGTTTTTTTTTTTTTTTTTTTTTTTAAATACAGTTTATTTGGCTCTAGTGTTCTGGGTTCTGTGTGCCTGCAATACCCTTTTTGTATACCAGGTGTAAATACCCACCGTCTGTTTAGTACACGGCTGTGTACCTTGAAATATACAATATCTAGGCCTTTTAATTGGCCAACTGTACTGTGCGTTCTCTTGCTAAATTAATTTTAAATACCTGGTGTAAATACCCACCGTCTGTTCAGTTAGTACACGGCTGTGTACCTTGAAATATACAATATCTAGGCCTTTTAATTGGCCAACTGTACTGTGCGTTCTCTTGCTAAATTATTTTCACATACCTGGTGTAAATACCCACCGTCTGTTCAGTTAGTACACGGCTGTGTACCTTGAAATATACAATATCTAGGCCTTTTAATTGGCCACTGTACTGTGCGTTCTCTTG